>JARBES010000122.1:5681036-5694852 GCA_030265145.1 Strongylocentrotus pallidus
TTTTTTATGTGTTTATGCTCCATTTGATCAGACTTGTGAATACATTGTATTGATGTCGTTATGCAGAAATACTAAAGAAATATATAAATAATGATCAAAGATGACAAAGAAGAGAGAGTGTGAGTGAGTGAGTGAGTGAGTAATAGAGAGATGGAGACAGGGATTCGCAGAGGGAGAGAGAGAGATAGAGAGAAAACAGATACTATTAGAAACGGAGAGAGAGATATATAAAGAGAACGTATACTTTGAGATACAGAGAGAGGGATGGAGAGAGAAAGAGAGAGAGAGAGAGAGAGGGGGGAGAGAGAGGGGGAGAGAGAGAGAAAGTCTTGTATGAAAGACAAATAAAGGGATAAATCCTGTGGATATTGTGAGTTCGTGTATTGTTATATTGTGAGAGTTGGAGAGAGAGAGAGAGAGAAATAATAAGGGGGGATTTATGAAAACAACACTCTCAACACTCTGTACGTCTTCAAGATTTCGTGTAATCTCCCTGTCTCCCCTAAGTCTGATATCATCTCATTTACCATTTCAAATAATCCATTCTTGGTGAGAAAACGCCTCCCATCGGTCGATTTTAAAAGGTTTCTATTATAATAATAGGCAGATAGGCTATTCGATATCATTCTTGTATATGTATAGGGCGGGGAAAATATAGGCTTAGCGCGAATTTCAGATCCATAAATATCGTGTGATTCAGAAAACGGTTACACTCAGACAATTGTCATTTATTTTAAACATCAGCTATGAACGAAAGGTTATCAAACGTTTTTTTATATTTATATTTTATATTTGGTATGTTTGGTATGTGTGGCATGATTAATTTTGTTAGGGGTTTTATTTGGATCTGCAAAGACCGAATTAATACCCAAATCCCTTTTTTTTCTTCTCCAAACATCACATGTATTACTTTGGCGCAAGTCGATTTTTGCACTCTCTTACACAATGTCTCCTGTTCACCCAAGCGTGAACACATACCACACACAAATGATACCACATGATTTTGGATAAAACACTCTTTCATAAGATTTATAATAATTTACTGTTCAAAGATGATTTTTAAAATAATTAGCAATTTTCTAGGTGTAAACCTTTTTGTTGACTCACGCTGTATAGGCTTAGCGCGGATTTCAGATCCATATAGCTATGAATCGAGTCAGTTTTTATCTGTTGTGACGTTTATTGATTTCCCATGGGTCGTGTGACCCTTTGCAATCCTGACAAAATATATTGCTTGAAGACCATAAATGGAAATGTTTTCGCATTCTCACATGGTACTCTCAATTCTAATCGACATAGCGACTTTATTTGAGCGAAAGCAGCATACTCTGAGAAGCGATTAGCCACAGTTTTTCAACAAAACAAAACAAACAAAAACAACAACCAAACAAAATAATCAAAAAAATGGATGCAATATAGGTTTAGGGTAGGCGATTTTCGTCATTATTAATGAAATGTAAGGATTAATTTACATTTGAACAAAATTCCTATTCAACATCTTATTTGTTTTGTTTTTTGTTTTATACTTTTTTTAAATAATAAATACAATTCAGGATTATAAATAAATGTTGCTTACCCAACGAAAGCGTGAAGGTCCGCGCCATCCGTTTATGAAATCGGTACTTTTTAAAGGTAACGGGTATATTTGGGCCTAGCCTTGATAATAGGCAAATAACTGAGTTGATTTATTTTTCACTTATCTTATAGTATAACAAACTTCTCACTGAAGGAGGAAGAAAAGAACACTGATCGCATATTATTCAAGAACTTCCATCTGGACCATGTCACGAATAACTTATGCGTTGGGCATCATTTCCACAGTTTTGTTTCCCCACGTGAGCCACGTCATTTTTCTCCAAAATGTATTTTTTAGAAGTGAAACTACACTTTTGAGATGGTGTCTCAATAGATCGGTTTACTAACATATTCAAATTGTATGCATTCTTTGTAAACAAAGGTTGTTCTTGACAACCTTAAAGCTTGCCCGAGTGTTGCCCGACATAGCATCAAATAATTTATGCAGACTGAGTTCCAAGTATTGTAGTCCATTGATTAATAACAGTGTAATAATTAATAAGTCGTTATTACGTCCCAAGTGGGGTGTTTCACAAAGATCCTAGCTTGAACTTATATCTAAGTTGGACTATGGAAAGCCGTTAGCATCTATGAAAATATTTTGTAAAAGTTATTTTAAAAGCCATACAATTTTGATTCAAATCATTATTTCTATTATCAAGGAGATGTCATGTTCTTGATGTGGAATTTATAAAAAGTCTAAAATACTTGAATTTTCGCTTTTGAATATATTGAATTTTTATACTACAAATGGCTCTTCATAATGTTTAAGTCCAACTTAGAGTCAAGTTCGACTTCAGATCTTTGTGAAACACCCCCAGGAAAGAAAGACCCATACATTTGAACATGTTAGTAAACCGTCTATTTTCGGTGAACTCAAAATAGTGAGGCTTCTTGACGGCATGTAGCTTTCACGACCCCATGTGACTAAATATTTATAACATCCCGGATGAGCGGGCAACATTGCTGACATACTTTGCATACCGATGTGGAGAGACAGTAAGTGAGTGAGAGGAGAGAGAGAGATAGAGAGAGAGGGGGAGGGAGAGAGAGACAGAGAGAGAGAGAGAGAGAAAGAAAGAGGGAGCGGTTGAATGCGACGAGAAACATAATATTTCTTCTGAAGTAAATTTAAAGAAACACGTACTGATTAAGCAATTTACACACACAAAGGGGAAAGTGAGAGAGAGAGAGAGAGAGAGAGAGAAAGAGAGAGAGAGAGAGAGAGTGATAGAGAAATATATGTTCATACTCAGAAAGGAAAACCAATAGAGACAGATACGAGACAGGCCGGGAGTGCATGAGGCGAGGGATATAAATCAAGAGAATATATTGAGCAATCCATAAAATGAAAGACATAAAAAGAGGGACAAAAAGCGAGATATATAGAATGAAGAATGTAACGAGAAACATAATTCTTCCTCTCATGTACTATTAAACAAAACATGTTGACGCCAATACGAAATATTTATGGTACAAGACTCCAAATGAAATAAAATGATCAGGTTTCTCATATCTGTATGCAAGACCTCTCACGCTTTCAAGAAATCCATTCGTTTTGAATTACATACTGTGAAAGTACCATACTCGAATACGCGGCTAAGATAAGAGGTAACGGTGTAGAAAAAAAAAGCAGCGGAGGTGTGAGGGGGCACCCCCACCCTTTTTCATCTGCATGAAATAAACATATTTTAGGAAACACGATCGCAACTGCTTTCGAAAAATCGAAATATAACGTAATCCGACGATGATTTCTAAAGGGTACATAATAGGGTATTTACATTGCCCTTCGGATTAAGTTGATTTTTCGGAAGGAGTCGCGATCGTGTTTTGGTGCCCCGCATTTTGAAAATTTAAAGATCTTTCTGATGTTCTCTCGTGTATTTCGTGTATACTTATCTGCAAACTGCGCTATGTTGTGAGAGTAATACCTCAGTAATACCACGATCTTAGGTCAAAATGTAGGCCCTGCACCTGTTTAAAATATGCAGCCGTTACATATATTTGTATATCTTTGAGAGCAATACGTCAGTCACATCCCCGAACCGAACCGGCTCCACCGCGACTCCAAACCTACCGATCTTGGGCATTCCTGATAATGTAATCGTTTTTTGTTTTCGGTCTCTACGGTTGCCGGTCTTTTGTCGGTCTGGTGTCGGTCTGTTGTCGGTTTCGTTGTTGTGACAGAGGTATAAGTATGTTTCTCTTTTTCTACCTAAGATACTGTAATGTTATGTAATGTTCATTATTAAAGAATCACTTCGTGAATACATAAATAAGGTCCAAGCTTCCAGTTCATTGAGCGAAACAATGTCGCTGCATTCATAAATACCTACACGTCGCATAGCTGGCATATTCAGCATAGCTACACAACATCAATAAGCGGTTACCATATCGCGCGCGTAAAAACACATGTTGTAGATGACAGTGTCGTTATCTGGTAGGTGTCGTTAATGCGATGTATGTTACATGTAAGGTCCAAGGAGGACAAATTAAAACAGCCCCTCCCCTTTCTGCCTCCGCCCAACGCATCTATAGCAGGCAATGACCTAGCTTTGACCCGTCCGTTAAAGAAGCACTTGCACCTTGTGGAAGGGGGGGGGGGTGGGTCTCTAGTCTTACTCTTCAAAATAAATGGCAAACGTGGGGGGGGGGGGGTAAGGATCAGGAGGGGGTACGCTGACTCATTCATGTGCTGGGTATCAACTTTAAGTTGGAAATGCCTTTGAGAAATTGAATACAGGAAGCTTTTAATGATTTCCAACATTTTGACTGAGGAACGGGAAGAAGATATATATTAACATGTCTAAATCTACCATAGATAACTAACACAAAATCGAATGTACACGACAACGTATGTTAGCAAGACATCATCTAAAACCATATTAAATGATTTACCATCGTAAACGAACTCGCTGAGTTTGATCTTACAACTACAATGAACCATCGACAGGCTTTCATTTTCACACATCATAAAGAAATTATGATTAATTTCACCTTTTCAGCACATCAGATTTATCCTTTGTATAACGAAAGAGTATTGGAAAGCTACTTGTAAAGATTATTGTAAAGCTAGTTCGTATACATAATCAGGTGTATACAAGTATTAGAGGTTATGGGGATAGACCGAGTTTGAAAAGAGGCAAATAAAGTCATGCGGGACATTGCGCTTGTTTCAAATCTACGTTAGATCGTGCATGTACGCGGTAATGCACCGTACAAGCGACACGCATTGACGAGTCTTCGTATACTGTACACTACACGCTTATCCAAACAATGGTTTGCTACTGCGATCATGCACGCAAGCAGAACTACGTTGACATAGCGCGGTAGTCATCATTGGCGGAGACATCTACAAATAGGCGATTGTTTGTTGATTGTGCTCTGCAGCTATGGTCGGAGGGGGAGGGAGTAGGGAAGGGTGAAGGGGAATGAGGTGAAGGGGAATGAGGGGAGGGGAGCTGGCTATGAGGTTGTTAAGGAGTGAAGTTTTCTTATGATGTATGCCTTGTTAGAACAAATATTGACATTATGATTGATAGAACTGGTTCTTGGTGAATTTGTTATTAGGTATGGCCAGAGACAACCACAAATAGGCGATAGTTTGTTGATAGTTCTTTGCGGCTATGGCCGGAGGGGGAGAAGGGGGAGGGAACCTGACTATGAGGTCTTGAAGGAGCGAAGTCTGTCATGAGTTAAGCCTTGTCAAATCGAATATTGACATTTTGATCAGAACTGCATGGATCTTAGCAGGTTTTTAAAGATATGGACGTAAACAGCTACAAAATGTGTTGATTGTACTTTACTTTGGTCATGGCGGTGATGTTGATGATTGGGGGTAAGGGGGGGGGGTGAGGGGGCTATATAGGGACGGACTTTGAGGTTTAGTGAGCCCTTGCAGAAGTGTAACTTCCATTGAGTTGTGCTTCCAGGAAATAAATGTTGATTGATAGAAAATGGGATTTGATTATTTTTTGTTTTACATGACCTGAGACATGAAATAGGTGATTTGTGTCGTTGATTATGCTATGCTTTCTATAGTTGGGGAGGGGGAAGGGGTGAAGGGAACATTGAGGGCGATTGCTGTGAAGTCTTCAAGAGGAAGGAAGTTTTCAATGAATTATGTGCTTTTGATAGATGCAGAAAAACAAGGGAAACAGAGCAAAGAATATTTGAGTAAAATAGGATAACTATATATTATGATTTTTTTTTTTTAAGTATTAAAAACGATGGAACTTATAAAATCACTACACAAATTGCCAATTTGGTTATCAATTTGTGACGTCAATTTATATTATCAATATAAAGACAACAATTAGTGGTTAGTAAGGCAATGACGCCACAGACTCATGAGTGGGTAGCCAATTTGTCTTGTGATTTTCAAACTTTTTAATGCCATTAAAAATTCATAACTTTCTCATGACCGGTAGTCATCCGATTTTGCTCAAACCTTTGTTGATTGGTTTGTCTGATTTTTCTTCTTCTATTGTAAGTGAGTTATTTTTGGAGTGGACTTGCCCTCTAAGAAGAGGAAAGTTTTCAATGAGTTTTGTCTTAATGGGATGAATATAAGCTTCTCATTGGTAGAATTGGGTCATCATTGTGATGTTGTGTATGTAGGTGTATGTGTGTTGAGAGTATGTGTGTGTGTTTGTTGGAGGGGGGTTCACTGGGTTTGTTTATCAAGCCTCAATGTAATGAATGGTGAGCCCTCGATCATTTGAAGTATGTCAAAACGAATTTGTAATGTAGGTTCTGTGCTGCTTGATTAATTAGAATATGGAGCCGGGGGAGGGGGTACTTGGTTTTGTTAATGTCGTCCTAGTTTTGAGTAGGGAGTTTTCGTCGATTTACGTTTTAAAGAAATAAATGTTGAGCTTTTTATCGGTGGAATTGGTTCAATTAAGACGAATGCAGAACGTGTGCTAGAATGGGAGCGTGGTCATTGGTGTGTTTTAATGATTTATATTTTGGATTGACCGTTAAATAAATTATGCCTTAATGAAATGATTGTTGAGTTTTCTATGTATATATGTATCTCGGTCAGTAATACAGCTTTTTGATGGCTGGAATTGGGTCAAGACTCTACAGAGAATGTCTATTGCGCTGTCTTATACGATGATAAGTATTAATAGCATTTAGATGGTTTAATGGCGTCTTTAAATAATAATAATATTATTAAATGAAATTAAATTAAATTCAAAGAAAAGGAATTTTCCTTGATTTATGTTTTAAAGGAATGATTGTTGAGCTGTTAATTACATGAACTAGTTCACGATGTATGACGACATTGATATAGGGGGTGGAAACGAGTTACTCTAGTATAATGATGCCTTTAAAAGTCATATTCTCTAACGGCTTGAAATTTGAGTTTCTATCGACTGCATTGTATCTTTATTCTGTACACGTGCTGAGTTAAATACGGGTACCGAATATTAAATTGTTAAAAAGTTCTAGGAAGCAAAGCACTTTCGAAAATTCAATTTTCTAATAATCCCATCATTATAACTGAGTGGAAGACTTTTTAATGGTGAAATGTCGGACTGGGAACCGTTTCACAAAGCCTTTTTTCAATGAAAAATGACAAAAATCAGTGAGTAATCTGCTGAAAACCAGTAAGAAGCAAGGATTTCACTAGCTTATAACAAAAACTGTAATTTGTTACTGATGACAAGTTTTGTGAAATGCTCCTTTGATGTACCCTAGAGATTATGGATGCGTTAGTGACGCGATATATACTATCAAGAAACACAGCTCCTATCGGCACTAAGCTGATAGGTCACCCCGTAGGGTCAGCCTTAGGTCAGAGGTTAGTGGCTTGCTTGATACGTAGTATCTCAGCAACGATTATGTGCCTTCAAATTAAAGGCACTGTGTATTATGCTCCACAAGAACAGTTGATAATAGTAAATTACCACTAAGAGATATACATCAAAATCAATTTATTTGAAGGTAATTTTCATTTTGTGCTATGGCGCTAAAATATATCCTAAATTATTTGATGGTTTAAGATAATTTTTCGTTAACTGAATACGTACATGCATTGCCCAAACAAATGTAGAGTGTCTTGTATAGATTTTTCTATTTTTAATTAAGGTACATTTCACTATTTCCTCTTTCCATTGTGTTTGAACACCGCCTACGACCAGTACGTAAAAACAAAACTCAATATAGTTTTTAAATTTAAACTTAATTTGCCAGAGCTGCGTTGAGTTTACATACTCAAAAACTATGTAGCGCCATAAAGGTAAATTCACACATCCAAATACAATGTTGTATTACCTGATAATAGTATAAGGTTTGAAATGTATTTTCAGCAGATAAATAAAGAAAAGCAGGAAAAAATAAAGACAGAAAGAAAGAAGAAAGACAAATCTTAAAAGTAAAATTTTGAACTTGTGTAAAAATCAAAAAATATTTTGATGCAGTTTAACAGTTCCTTTAAAGTAATAAATCTTAGACAGGATGAAATGAAGATCATATTCATTACAAGCCAGAGGAACGAGTAACTGAGATGGTCATTGGTAGATGCTGCTTCCATGACTATATCAACGGGATATAGAGAAAGTGAGAAAGAAGAAAGAAGAATGAATAACAGCAAGAAAGAAAGAAAGCAACAAACAAACAAAATAACAAATTGAAACAAGACAAAAGACAAATTGAACTGGGTGGAAGTAGGAAAAACAATGATGAAGTTAGACAGAACCTGTAAAGTAATCAATCTTAATGAAAATAAAGTCATATTCATTACTAGCCATAGGAACAAGTAAGGGAGACCGTCATTCGGTTATTACAGCTTGTATGCCACTGGGCGTGTAATACGTACATCAATGCAAACACTTGAAAGAAATTCATGAGCGTTGTAAGAACTTTAAAAAAAGAAAGATGTTTCAAGATTGTTCAAGTGTGCCAAAATGCCCGAAAGATACAGTTTTACAACAATTAGAGAATGGTGCCAAGGATATGCAATATCATAATAATTAATTTCCTTGTAAATATAATTATGATAATGACGGTGATCGTTCAAAAAAGCAATAATGAAAATTAATCCTTCGTGATTAAATTTCTACTTCAACAAATGGAAAATGATTCAAATGGTTTGTTGTATTTTGTTTTTGCAGCAATAAGCTGAATAACTACACACCTACATACACGATAAAAAATTAATAGTGCAATTAAAATTACATAGCAACGTAACACGAAATGGTAAAAATGTTGTCTACTACAATATTAATACATAGGCCTACATATTAAAAACAATCATTGAAAATCTTGAAAAAATGTTATTTATACAAATATTATCAATAAGAAGGAATACCTATTAACAAATTAATTGATAATACCTATTACTCCATGAAATAATATTGCAAAACCGTTAACTGTGATTTAGAGTAAATAGCATGAAATTAATGCATTATGATATGATGTAAAAGAGGGGAAAAGGAAAAGACATTTAGCCAGTTACAAATTATCCAGGATGTACGTGAGACATGTGAAATGAAATTGTTTCGTTACAAATCGAAATATCAACAGTAGCCAGCCAACAACAATATATAAAGTGATTTTCTGAAGAAAATCAAAAGAGCTTTGTATTTGTAGTCTACGGTAATATTAACACATAAAGTTTGTTGTCTATTTGTACGGTTAAACACGGCCTTTCATCGGCCTTTCATCTAAATAGGATTATTAATAGACCTCAGACTAACTCTCTTTCTCATCCTGATTTTGAAAAGAAAATATGAGGACATCGTCGGATTTTAATTCGATAAGAAAACGGTACCAAAGCTGTATACTTGGTGTAACTATGGCTGAATTAGTGACATGTAATGTCACGGAACTGTATGTTGCTTGATGTGTGCCCCTTTAAGCGTGTTAGTGATAACTAGGTAATTCCTAGCGGTACCGCTGTATACTTGGTGTATCTATGGCTGAATTAGTGGCTAGTAGGTCACTGAACGGTATGTTTCTTGATGTACCCCTTTAAACTTGTTAGTGATAACGAGGTAATTCCTAGCGGTGTCTTTCAGATGTAGGTGAGTGACATTAACTGGAGGCTAATGTGCAATGGGGTAGAGAGATAGAGATGGCGAGAGGCAGAGAGGGGAAGAGAGAGTAGGGGAGAGGCGAGGGTAAGATAGAGAGGGGAGGGAGAAAGCGAGAGAGAGAGAGGGATAGAGGGGGAGGGGGAGAGAACGAGAAATGGTGAAACCATGGACAGGTCTACTAAGATGAGACAGTTGGGTAGGAAGGAAAGAGAAACCTTAAAGGTAGAGGGAGGGTAGTAAGGATTTAAAAAAGAGGAGAGAAGGTGAGGGATGGAGGAAGAGAGAGGGAGATATAGATAAAGACAGAGATATACAGACAGAGAGAGAGAAAGAGAGAAGAGAGAGAGACAAAGAGAAAGAGAGTGAGAGAGAGAGAGAGAGACCGACCAAAGGGAAGAAAGCTTAGAGAGGGAGAGGGAGAGGAAGATGATAAATGAGTTACAAAAATACTTGAACAAAGTTGAAGCAGAAGTATGTTATGACAGAGAGGGAGGAGATATAAGGATCAGGGAAGGGTGTGTGAGGAGAGAGCGAGAGAGAGAGAGAGAGAGAGAGACATAGACAGAGACTTGCCATGTAAGGTATATATTTTGTTCACAATTCTTACTTATTAATTTCTTCCTTTTTTTCTTTTCATTTTTAATTTATAATTACAACCTTTCATAATTAAAATCTTGCTTATACTGGAGGCTTAAAGACCTTATCCGGTGAAAAAAGAAATTTATATCAATGGAAACTGAATAAAAGCAGAAACGAATATAAAGGAATTTCAGTATTTCACAAATGCAAATTAAAATCTTTTTCCTCACCCCTCTGTCAACAGGGGTGGATCCGATAGTCGCCTAGTAGCTGAGACGATGAGCTGTGTTTCATTAATACAAAGTCATTGCGAATATGCGTACTCTGCATAAGATGATGCCGTCAAGTCGATAACCATAGTTTTTAGGCCGACAATTTTCGATTTTCACAGCATTCAGATTTCCATTTTTGAGAGAGTTGTTACTCCTCTGACAGACACTAAAATAGTATATCATTGATAACATTATTTTAATCTATGGCTTTTAGGCTTTTATTGATATAAAATTCATCTATTTCATTTTTGTTCACTTCTGACATGGTCTTTAAAATGAAGACTCAAAGTCGGTCTAACTCACTGGTATGCCAGTAATAACGGTCGTCATGGTAACGCATTCCAGTGATGATGCGGCAGGGTGAGATGCGAGGCGCGTAGAGGCCGATGATGAGGCGAGAGGATGATGGTATCTTATTAATGTCTTACTCATGTCTCCTCCGTTTAGCATCACCCTAGTCTGCATGTTCAGACTCCTTTATGGACGCGTTTGAAAGTGGATGAAAATAGTAATAATAATAATGCAATAATAATAATAATAATAAAAAAAGAAGTGAATGAAAAGTTTGGACCAAAATTTTATTCCATATTTTTGTGTAGTCCCATGTATTCAATTTGTGTGCGTGCAGTGCATGTAACTTCAAAAAGAATTGTACTTTTCGTATCATTTTGATGATTCCAAAATCTCACAGTATACTCCAATACATGTGTGTTATCATGGATATCTCAAACACTTCGGCGTATTGGATGCTGAAACTTGGTAACATGATAAATTATTGATTCCAAATGCTAAAGTTGTGACGACATGATGTGTTGAAGTTGAACTAAACATTCCTAATGCTAATATTGTAATGGTCAATCATGTTTTATTTTTCTCTTTTTTCCTCTTTCATATCCACACCCATCGATGTGTCACCTACTTAATATTCTGCGAACAGGTGAGTGAGACAGATGGATAGAACCTTTGATAATTATCGTGATAACTTGAAATGAATTCATTATTATTCAGATTGTTTTAAAGGGGGTTTAAACAAATGTTAAAGGGATAGTTGAGTTCTGTTGCAGAGGGCGCTACACAAAATAAAGTTTGTGGTGAGATAATGAAAAACTGAGTTTCAGATTTGAAAGAACATACAATTTAAATGACAAAATCATCTTTATTTGATCAAAATCGGTTCAGAGACGGCTGAAATGGCCATAAATATAACGATTTGTGTACCACCACAAATATTCGATAATTTGAAAAAGCCGTTGAAAAAAACGAAATAGCGCCTTTTATGTTGTATTTCAGCCAATGCCGATGTTGGCTTTTATGTTGGCTTTTTCGTGTTGGTTGTATTACGCACAACCAGCCGGCCCATAAATTGTTGGTTTTAATTAATTAATTAATTAACGGTCACCATATTTTTTTGAAGTGGAGCTGAATTGGTATGATCGTAATGGCTAAATTTCACACATTTTGGGGTCTAAAATTACCGTCAGAGCCATTTCATGAATAAGAAATAGAGCATAACCATGCACTTTGAAGACATTTGCGGTTTGAAAACAGAACAGAACTATCCCTTTAAGATATGGTAAAGAAAAAACGGTGAAGAGAGAGACAGAGAAAGAGAAGTAGATAGATATACAGAAAGGTACAGAAAGTTTTAGAGAGAGAGAGATAGAGAGACAGATAGAGAAAGACAGAGAGAGAGAGAGACAGAGACAGACAGAGGGGGTAAGAGAGAGACAGGGATAGGGGGAATGGAGAAGGGAGGAGAAAGTTTGTTTCGTTTCCTTAAATTACATAATGTAGCTGTCTTCATGCATAGGCCTACTTATCAATGACAATTATTTACCAGTATACGCATAGAAAATTCAGCTTTTACAATGAAAATGAACTTTGCATATCAAATCATATCAAAACAAATTGATCGAGTTGAAAATGAAAGCTTTAACATGGACTCTTTGTTGTACGACCTTAAGCACAATCAAAAATATTATGTTATTACGGATTTAACGTAATGAAGTCTTTTGGTTGAGGGGTAATTGAATTATTGGCTAATGTACGCTGTGGGTTGTGATCCGTTAAATGTAATTCGTTTCATTTGTAAAGGCGGAATTTGTGGTCGAATTTAATATGACTATTAGATTAGTATGCTGCTTCGTATAATTACTTTAAGAAGCCGGTGGAGTATGGATAAGTAACGAGCACTTCAAGGGTTAATTTGCAAGAAAATAAGTTGTCTTTAATGACAGTCGCTTATATTTCTAGTGCTTGTATCTACGTGACTTGGTTTAAAGCGAGATTCGCTTCAGATTGGAGAAAATGAGTCCTTTAATAAATTTCATTTCCGTCCAAATGTCGAAGAAGAAGAAAAGAAAAAAAAAAAAAATCAAATTTTCATATATAACATTTTTTTATCAAGTATGATTTGTAGAAATGGAAGATAATTTTAAGATTTGAAAAATAATTCTTGCAAGATTATTCGTGTGCGTCCGTCAATTTGTTTTATCAATTCAGTCATTGTACGAATTACTTATCCCATTCGTATACTACCTTCCGGATTTAACTTGGTTAAAATGTAAACGTATCTATAAAATTGTATTATAAACAGTAATTGATATATCGCACAACGCCCAATTCGAATAATTTTCGATTGTCGTAATGGATTGGAAATCATTTGATTTTTATTCATAGAATATTTCAGACGTCTAATGAAAATTGCATTTTCAATTCAATTTTACCAAGGGAGAAGAGAGTGTGTTCTGTAAAGTGCAGAATCGTATCAGGATCCAGTGGCGGGGTCATGATACTTTAAACGCTTTGGTCGGTTACGTTGTAACTGCTAAAGCGATTTTAATATAAGAACAATTTTTCAACAGCAGACAAAAGTATAATTTGGCTTTAATTCACTTTCAATTTTAGTTTGATTGGATGAACTTCTTGTCAAAAGTGTTCGTTTAGTTTGAAAGTGGATATTGACCTTCTTGACTAATTTGGATGCGCGTCTCTCATCAACGTGTGTATTAACATGCTTTCAACAGTGAATACAGACGATTCAAAACATTGTATCCTTTGTAAGCTAAATTTAGAACCAAATACTTCTTTGGATTCTTTGAAAAGTGTTATACTCTTTAAAAAAAATCTTACCACTAACATGTCAAATGACTTAAAGGTACTATGTCTCATTTGCAGGCCAAAAAAATGACAAAGTTAAATTCCAACTGCATTTGAAAGATAATACTAATTTAGAACTTCCCTAAAAAAAGTGGGGCTTGAAAATGTATTCAAGTGGGAAAATAATGACTATTAGTTGTCAAATCGACTTTAGGGCTATAGAGCCCAAAAGTAATAGTCTTGATT
>JARBES010000122.1:5770374-5784605 GCA_030265145.1 Strongylocentrotus pallidus
CTAAGGATCTTTCCTGAAAAAGTCACCCTTCCGAGCGGCACATCCCCGTATACCCAATATACGTGAGTACCCCCCCCGGGTGCGGTACACACCAATACTTGTAGGCCTATGCTACATGATCAACCTTTTCTGATCGATTCCACAACATTTCTTTCACAATGCAAACGCATGACCAGAACTCAACTTTATCTTTAAGTTTGTTTCTGATAGAAGCAGAAATATGAGAGTTGACAGATCCGCGAAAGTTTGAGCTAAATCTGATGTTTAAAAAAATAAAGTTAAGAATTTTTAAAAGCGGAAATCTATCTAGTACAAATTACTGTGGCGCTTATATTTCAAGTTTTTTTTCGATTGCTCTGAACTACAAATTTCTGAAATTTCTCTTTTCTCTTCAAAGAAAGTATTTAATGATACTTGCCCTCTACAATTAATTTTGCACATATGTTTTGACACAATTCCTTTTTCTAAGAAAATCTATTCCTTCATCAAGAACTAAAAAAGTAGACATTGATGACATTTTCTGCTCAAAGTATTGGGAGAGGATCTTTAACCATATGTCATGGAGTTGCCAATTTGCGTTTGATTGACTGCAACTTTAGAAATTCATAACTTTTTTTTTAATTTCTATCAGATTTTGCTGGAACTGTCACCGATCCGATGTGTTTTTTCCATGAAAAGGAACATTAAAACCAACTAAATTAATCTATCAGGGTGGACTCCCTAATTGAATGAATTGACTGCAAACCAATAGACCAGTTCACGGTTGGCACATGTCCCAAATGACCATGAATATCCACAGATCTTCAAAGCATGAAGAGGTCCCACTTTGTACATTTTGAAATAATTACTCCTACAGCGATGGAGTTGCTACATAAATAGCCTTTGTTTCCCCTTTTCAAAAAATTCTTCCACCTGTGTATCATGGAGTACACTGCCTGTGCATAAATGAATAATGATTACCGTACATAACTTTCATGAGCACGTATCCAGTATTTTGTCTCCGTCTATTTCACAATTTGGTCTGCAATGACTTTTATCTGCTTATGCTCAGACTGCAACTAGAAACTGGCTTATTTTGGAAAAACTTGCATTTGGATGACATAAGAAAATAAAGTAAAGCTGCCTTACGATACCAGTCTATATATCTCCCTTGGGTAGTAGTCTTTCTATAAAGGTCTGACACTACTAGGCATCTTTACCATAAGATACCGAAAAATGAAAACTTTTATGAAGTTTGCAAAATTATCTTTTATTTTTTCTTTGCAGGGCTGTTCTGATGCACTGTTTGGAATGCTGGAGGAAAACACTATACTTGTGGCAGGTTTAGCGATCGGTGTTGGTGCTGTACAAGTAAGTTGTCGCCGCTATCGGGCAATAGATTAGTTTATAAGATGATGACGTGGATCCTGATCAAATGATTAGTTGAAAGCGTACATGTGACCAGGCATTTATTTTGCCTAACGCGTAATTTGGATAATGATCAGTCATCCAATTTTAATGACAGGTCATTATCCAAATCATGTTATAAAACATCATTTTATAAAACAAATAAAACATAATCTTATAAAACAAATAATACACATCATTTTGTCCGGGCATAAGTAAAATTACCCACACTCGGTACCTCCAAAACAGTCCAAACATCCTCGACTACCGCCTCGGGCGTATTAGACTGTTCCAAAGGTAATTCTTAACAATGCCCTCGCTGATGTGTATTATTTGTTTATTGTCACATGCTTCGAAGAAGGGCACAAACAGAATTTATTTTATTTTCAATAATACTGAACTATTTTCCTTTGATTGCTAAAGTAAAAACATTGATAATATTATTGTTAGCAACTTAAATGATCTATGGATTGAAATGATAATAATAGTAGTGAGCAACAACAACAACAACAATAATGCATTATTTACAATGTGCGTAATACTGATGTTTCTAAGCGCTGTGCCATTATTACAATGGCTCTAGACACGTTACCATTAAGGCCCAAGTAATCAAGGAATGTCTTGCTACCGGTACTCATTTACTTCACCTGGGTTGAGAGTGGCTAATGTAAATCTTCGCCTTGCCTAAGGACATAAGTGCTGTGGCAGGGATTTGAACCCTGGTCCTCGTGATCTATAGCCAGGAGACACTGAGGTGTGCAATAGATACCGGTAGGAAGGAATTAATTGAATACTTTGCGTAGCCTAGCTAGAGAGCAGGGGAGTGTTTCACAAAGACTAAGATCGACTTTAAGTTGTACTTAACTATGGCAGGCCGTTCATGCCACTGTTTGCTCTCATCATTATGATCTATAGATAATATTTTTTCCTTCAATAATGAACTATCAAAAGATGTAAATTCTGTAGATTTGTGACCATGATTTGTACGTCCCTTAAGAGACCAATGCCAGTAAATGGTGAGAGAAAACAGTGGCATGAGCAGCCTGCTATAGTTAAGTTCAACTTAAAGTCGATCTTAGTCTTTGTGAAACATTCCCCAGGAGTACTATTAGAACACCTTGAGCACCCTGCATTTTGGATATCAGCAGTATGAAACATCCCTAATTATTATGTGTAATTATCATTTCCTTTGGACGATGACACCTCGTACCGTAATTCTTTAGATGTATCATGTCTATATGTTGATTTTATTTTGTTTTGTTCCCCTCAGCTCCTTCGAATTATCTTCTCATGTTGTCTGTGTTATCCTATCCAAATCCTCTCAACCATGACCAATTTTTTTGTTACTGTGAATTTTTTGGATGTCTAATTGTTTTATTTGTAATTTTGTTTTCTTCATTTTTACTGAGCTCCATGGAATGATCTTCTCATGTTGTCAGTGTTCAATCCAAATTCGCTCAACCATGACCACCACCTGTTTTTTTTTTTACTGTAATTTTTGGATGTCTAATTTGTTTTTAAAATTTCATTTTGACTCAGCTCCTTGGAATGATCTTCTCATGTTGCCTGTGCTGTGCGATCCGAAGACAGGACGACAACAAATACTACGCCTAGCCTACGCATAGATCCTAGTCCCCCTCTTAGACCCACCCCTAGGACCTAGTCTAGTACAGAGTTCCTGACCCACCGTGGACCATCACCAAGGACAATTCAGGATGTGGCCTAGAGCCGAGATTAGGACATGATTTGGACTATTCCTAACCGAGAACTACACTTATGGACATTTTAAGATCCATTTTAGGATCCAATATAGGACGCCATGTAGAACCCCTTTTAGATCATTTTGAAGACTTTATTACTCCAGAAATCACCAATCTATGGTCCGTCTACGAAGTATCTAAGGAACTCCCAACTAAATATCCTCTTTAACTTGTTGAGGGACTTCAACTTTAATAGAATTTAAATTTTCACCTCTCTTGCCCATTATTTACTTTTTATGTATCACCCTGTAACTTTAGCAGCAATTAAATTAATAAGATAATATAGAGGCTGAATTTAGTACTAAAACTATAAACAAAAACTTTAGCAAGGATTTTGCCTTGTGCATTTTACTTCTGCAAGAAAGCTACCTTACCTTAAAAAGTAAAAACTATATTTAGTATAACCTCTCACAAGTCAAAAGAGGTATTGGTAATATCTTTGCTGAGCAAACGAGGTGCACCAAAATAAGCTATATACAGATTCCAACTTTAAGGATAATTCATAATCCTTATTGACTGTATATTGTTGACGCTTTAGCCAAATATATTCTGTATATTTGATATAAGTATTGTCCTTCATTTATTTATTCAAATATAAGAATAATTAAGTCAAATCATTTAAAACTTTTTTTTCTTCAACATTTTGTAATGATACAAATTTGTTGTCATACTTTGCACTTCTGTTTTTAAAGTAAAGGACAATATTAAAAGAAAAATGAAAAATAAATTTAAGAATACTTTGTGTGGGGTATATTAAAGTATATCAATTTATGAACAAGAAAATAACGATAATACTATATTAGGTGTGTCAGGTGCCAAATCCATTTGTGCTCAGAAAACATTAATATTATTAGATGATAATTTCTGTGCATTTTATTTTTAAATCAATCTTTAAAAGGTAAAAATGACGTAGTTCTCATAATTTATATTAAGAATTCACAATGACATTGAATATCGTTTTTCATTGAGTGAATCTAATCAGAATTAATAATCTGTGAGATAAATTGGTGATTTCTCAAATCTTTTGCAAGCAGGTTACATGATTTACTCAGATGATATGATATTATGTTATATTTGATATATAAATTGAAATTTAGGAATAACTAGATATAAAAGTATCATTTCAGTTTAGAAAAAAACTATATTGTACACTTTACAAAGTTTACACAAAGGTAGGTTCTTTTTTTGCGAAGGTGCTGTTTAAGGACATTATCAGTTGTACTTTTTGCTAAAATATTGATGTTTGACACTCAAACAAAATATCAGGGTTTCCTTTAATTGTAATCCAATTCACAACCAGTACGTTAGTTGTTATTATGTAGTAGACGACTTAAATAGTTTTTTTATATAAGACATGTCTTGTGAATAACCCCCATAGATTAAATTATACTTTTAAGAATGACTTACACTGTAAAAAAATTAATATTCTATTCTATAATGATAACTTGTTTTTGTACAAGCCTAATATATCATACATGTTTTGTGTACATGTGGTTATGTAACAGGAGAGTTAGATATATGTATTTTAATGTAACAGTAAAGTGTACTGAGTATTTGACAGAAGGGTTATTATGTTTTGTATCTCATAGTGTATTTTAGATTTCTCGTGTATCGTAGCTATTTTCACAACATATAGACTAAGAATTAGAACGGTAGGAAGAAGTACAGTGTAAATAATGCATATTTTTATAATGCTCATTTTGTCCTTACCGGTAATTTGTGAAAGTCATTTATTACGCTTGTTTTCCAACTCTCACGGTTTTAATGTTTTTTAATGTTTATAATTTTATCACACTTTCAGTGCCACTCATTGAGCTTTACTCCTCATTTTTTATGGTGTAGTCCCATACATATGTTCCTTTGTCATGTAAAAGCCAAATACCTTTTACTTTGTTCATTTGATGCAGAGAATACAAGGTTTCACGCGTGTTTAGAATGCACGTTGAATAGTAATTAAACTCTCGGAAGGGCTAGTGTTCAAATTTTTAATTCAACTTTTGAATTTTCAAGTTTTCAAAACAATTTTGTTTTAATTCTTATTATTTGGGCCAAACGATGTGCTCAGATTATCCCTTTTTTTATCTTAAAAGTGTTCATGTTATCTTTCATGAAATCATAATATCTTAAGACTGTTTTAAAAACAGAAGACATGTATAATGCCCAGCCTTAAAATGGTATACAATTGCTTGTAACACGTGGACCTGTATTCTATGAAAAATCTGAACCCGACGCTTGGTGTAGGCTTCTGTCCGAAATCAGTGTTTAAAAAGGGAAGTTAGTTCAAGGTCTATTAAAGTCACCTTTTTTTATTTTTTTTTAACGATTTTAGAATCGGGGTCGGGTTTAACTGAATTATTAGAATATGGTCCATCAACTTATGTTATAGATTGTTTTATTTTATATAAAAAATTGCCACCATCAATAGGGATGTGTTTATATTTAGGACAAAAAAAAAGTTTTTTTTTTTTTTTTTTAATGAAATCGTGCCCAGTACACTTGCCATTTGGGGTTTGCCCCAGAAATGCAACTGACGCTGTTTATTCTTATTATTAAGTCTTTTCATTATTCATAGTAATTGCTTGAAATACAAACCTCTGACTGGTTTTCTAAAAAAGGAACCACTTTCAGACCAGGTGTTATCCTGACTGAGTTGCTTCAACGACCAAGTCCGCCAATTTATGGAACACCAAGGAATAAACCTCTTTCTCCTTTACGAAATTTCTGAAATGTTTCACTTATTTCATGATCATTTTCTATTTTCATTTCTCTTAGAGAACGGTTTTGAAATATGTAATGTATTTTCATCATTCTCATTTTTACTTCTCTGACACAATGGTTGGTTTTTGTAGAGAATGGGAAGGTTTTTTTTAATGGATGAGCAACATTTGTACAGTTCTTTATCGCAAATTTGCAATCTTTCTTATCAGAGCACCAAATCAAAAGCACCCGAAGCACTTTTGTATTATTTTTTTTTCTCCAAATCTTAATACACTGAATTGACGAAAAGACTTTTTAAACATGCTAATAATTTCTAAAGATGTTCAAGATAATACTTTATTAAATCATTGCTTTGATTAATGAAAACTTCTTAGGTCCCTTAGCCCAGCACTTTGGTATTACTTTAAGATACCTTGAGCACCCGTGTGTGGTGATTTGAGGAATTTTTTTTCTTCTCTAAAAGAGGTTGTTATTTTATACAGGTACATAGCATGGGCATGAGATCCCTCAATAATAAATTTGTGTTAAAACTTTGCAAATTCCTTTACTATATATTTTGCTTCAGTTTTTCTGTCTTTACTCGTGAAAAACATTGAAGCCAATGTGAAAGAAATATTCATAGTACATAAGTGAAAACTTATATAAGGGCTGTGTATTAATAGCAACCACTGAAGAAGAAAAAAGCTCTCTTTTTGCTCTCCATTTAAAAGTGAAATCTCACTTTGTGCTTGGCTTGGTCAATAGGCCACTTTCGTAATGTAACCAAATTCATACTTCAGTGCCTAGATACAAATTATTTCATTCACCCGTTACGAATAATTGTATTTAAATACTCAGAATGCATATAGCATGTATTATGTGTTGCTAGGTAGGGCAAGCCAGAATGTTTGCCCTAAACTAGCAGCAATTAAGATATGCTATTTGAATCATGACTATTGAGAAACATTCATTTGAAACGGGTGAATAATATATAATTCCTATAGAGGCGCTCCACCAAGGCATATGCATGAATTTAATTGCATTACGAAAATTATCTATAGAACCATTACATTTGATAATGTTTGGCCTCCATGTAAACTTCAGCTCGTACTCAAAAGCGCTTCTTTTATATACATGTCTGTATCATCCAAAGTAAGCATGTACATTTCAGTAGGTTATGCATATTTAGGAAATTTTTAGACAACTGTGATATATTTCTACGCAATTATCGCTTTGTACCGGTTATCGATAATGTGCTTCATTGAAACATGACCGGTTGGGGGTACTAATACGCTTTATCTATGGGTTTTCTTGTATAAGTTATAATTATGTAGATGTATGTATTTGAATATGTATTTGGAAATTGCTTTAGTGTAAATAAACTACTCATGTAACTTTGTGATTTGCTTGTATTAAATGTACTTCAATGTAGTACAATTGATGATTATTAGTTATATGTGTTTGTTGTAATTTATTTCTAGTTTAGCAATTAACAAAACAGTTTTACAAAGCATTGGGATAAATTCCTTTCCAAGTTAGTTTTCAACTACATCATATTGGTACACGTTTCATAAAACCTGATAAAATTTAGTTTGACATTCACAAATGTAGCAAAACACTACAGGAACACACAACAAATTCAGTTTGTAAAAACTTTTGCACATTTATTTCTGGGTAGGGATGATGATAAACTGACATATCAGAAGTAAAAATAATGAGCTTCTTCCTAAATCAACTCTGTAAGTGCATCAAATCAAAAATTCCTAACCCCCACTGAGAATCATAGGAAAAAACATATTTTCTCTTTATTTATAACAAACGTTTCAGTGCAAAAAACTTAACTAACCCTACATAGATGCAAAAGCAGTTCATATGACAGTCTGCAGAGAATCACATTTTTTCCGTTTCACGTACAACAAATGGAAAACTAGAAGCAAAGAATGGTATATCTTCTTTTGCTTAAAAAAGGATTCTAATCCAGAAATACATGTGTATTTATTTATGAATTCAATCATATCTCAACCCTCTTGAAATCTCAACTGTTGTCCTCTTTCCTTGACCAGGGGACTGTTTCACAAAGACTAAGATTGACTTTAAGTTGGGCTTAACTATGGCAGGCCATTCATGCCACTGGTTGCTCTCATCATTATGATCTTTAGATTTATTTTTTCCTTCATTAATGAACAATCAAAAAATGTAAATTTTGTGGATTTTTGACCATGATTTGTACGTCCAATGCCAGTAAATGGTGAGAGAAAACAGTGGCATGTATGGCCTGCCATAGCTAAGTTCAACTTAAAGTCGATCTTAGTCTTTGTGAAACACCCCCCAGAGCAATCTCTTCCCTTGCAACTATTGCCCAATACAATAAATACATCCACCAAATTCACTCTACCCGTGCCTCCTACTGTACTACCTAAGCTTGCTGGCACTCTCCCCTCACC
This sequence comes from Strongylocentrotus pallidus, assembly GCA_030265145.1. Classification (NCBI taxonomy): domain Eukaryota; kingdom Metazoa; phylum Echinodermata; class Echinoidea; order Camarodonta; family Strongylocentrotidae; genus Strongylocentrotus; species Strongylocentrotus pallidus. Next base: position 5,778,662 of record JARBES010000122.1, read on the forward strand.
TATCAGGTTTATTGCCATTTGGTCTACAATCAGTTCATCTACTTCCCAATTGGTCTATTCCAATATGGTCTACACCCAGCCTGTCTACTATCCACATGGGTCTAATAATAATTTTGTCAACATATCATTTGGTCTAATGACCATTTAGGCTGATAGTCATTTGGTCTAATTTCCATTTGGTCTAATCTCCAATACGTCTGCTACCCGTTTCGGTCTATTGCTCATTTAGTCTAATTCCCAGTTTGTCTACTATCCATTTGGTCTAATGATCATCCAATCATAAATAATGGGGATAGTAGACGGCAGGGCTGGGTGTAGACCAGATAGGAATAGACTAATCAAGTAGTAGACAAACTGGTTGTAGACTAAACGGCAATTCACCACCTATCCCTATCCTCTCGTAACAAGTTTCAGAGACCTGAACAAACCCTTACAGCGGTCTACCGCCGATCTCCACAGCCATCGGAGGAAGGACAAGAAGAAGAAAAAGATCTATGAATTCAAATCAGATAGCACTTCCAATATTTGCACACAAACCCTAATTGATTCGTACAACAAAATATAACTGTTGGTGTAAAAAAATCCCCTTTTCACGATGTATACTTCAAGAAACATATATTCCAACAGCTAGTGACACTTACAAAACTTTCTGATACTACTATTAGAAAATACAGTAACAAAAAATCAATGCAACATTAACATCTTCACGAAGGTGTCTAAACAATACAATATTTAGATCCAGGTATATACAATAAAGAGTATAATTACATATGTACATGACATTGCTCGTAGCAGATATCATTGAAACTTTCCAAAGTCACAACAACAATTTTTCTAATATAAATGTTTTTCTCAAAAGCCACAAGATCTATAAAAAAAGAAGATCTATAAAAAAAGAAGATATAAAATCTGCTTCTATACATGATATTTCTGTAATAATGCCTTCCGCATCATCAATTACATCGTAATTGTTGTATATCACTCTAAATTGCATCGTTGTACGTTGTTTTAAAATGGCCACTGATGTACATTTTTTTGTTGCAGTTCGTTAGGATGTACAGACCATTCCTGAAATGTACGGCTTCATTTTCCATCTTGTACATCAGATTGGTTTGCAGTAGCACACAGGAATTATCTGCATGTTTTGTCAAAAAGGTTAAATTAACCCTACCTAATCGTTCTTTCTGGTGTAACAAATGTCTTCATCATAGAGAGCAGACAAGAATCTGCATGATGAAAAGTTGAGAATTCTGAAGAATTTTTTTTTTGTAGGTTATACTGCAAATAACAAGAGATATTGCATCACTAATTCTCTTGATATTTGAGGCTTATTGTGCAAGAAATACGCTAGTATCAGTAAACTATGCCTTTCAAAAGTACATTTGTATATATATCAAAAACATTATGTAATGTTCTTTGGTGCTAATAACTTTAATATGGAACATCATTTTGTTCAGTCTTCCAAAATAAAGTTGACATGCTTTGCTTAGAATTATGTTGGGCAATTCAGAAGGAAGTGCATAATGTTTAGGCAAGTGCTGTCTACGGTGTATTCAATGTGAAAATACAAATTGCAAAATTGCAAAAATTGATTAAGAAATTCAAACATGCAGCAACTTTCATTGCCATTGTAAGGGCACATAGCACCCCTGACATAAATAAACGCAAGATCGTTCGATAGGAAGAAATTCAAACATCAAGATAATAAGGTTTGATCAGCCTCTGCAATTGGCAAGACATTTAATATTCGTTCCTCCTTATGCATATTTGTTCTATATCAGCCTCACACGTTAATATTGTTATCTAAAGCTTACTAATAAATACTGACGTTATGTTACGTGTACAGTGAAACCTGTTTATAAAGACTGCTCAAGGGAGACAATGAAAGTGGTCTGTACAGGCAGATGGTCTTTATGTACAGGTTCCTTTTACATGCTTCAATGAGAAACGGTTTGCAAGGGAAAGAAAAATTGTGATCTTTATACACAGGTGACTGGTTACTGAAGCAGTTTTTACTGTATTAAAACTTGTTGGAGATGTATGCAGAAAACTAACAATGCATTCGACAATGGCACATACAAGTTTATATTATCTGTTTGCATCAAAAAGGACATTACACGTCTGATACAGTCAAAGCTGTCTTAGTGGCCACCTCTCTATAAAGACCACCTGTCAATAGCGGTCAAACTCATTGTCTCCCTTGAGGAAGAAATGTGTGTTGTAGAACCTGTCTCGAAAGGCCACATGTCTACAATGAGTGAATGACCACCCTTTCTGTTTCCCTTGGGTGGCCTTTATAGACAAGTTTGACTGAGTGGGAGTTAATGCCATTTTAGCTCCAAACAGAATATGGTCAAAACATGATCCATTATCATTATGTACCATGCAGCAAAGCTATACCTTTGTTGCTATCTCAATTTTGAGTAAATATTAATAATCCAAACAAACAAAATCATCACAAGATTATTCTTGTCCCTTTTCGTTACCAGTAAGTTATTTTGCAAAGTTGAAAGAGTTCTGTTTGGCTCTATAGCAAGAGCTGTGAAATAAATAGCCGATTTCTGTTTGATGGAATTTTAAAAAAGCAGTCATATTCGCCTGATTGGAAGAAACAGACGCTCATAGCACTTGAATAGACATGTTGTGTGATAGATGGAAACAACATGGCGTTCAAATGATGCCGGGCTTGCCATACTGTAACTCCTTTGTGGAGTGGGACTCTTTCCTGTGCTGCTTTTTCTTCAAGACTGCCCTCTACAGTTATAAATTCTCTTCACTTGTGGTAGGGACAATGAGAAAAGAAGAACAGGATTTAGAAATTTGTATATAAAATATTCCTTCTCTCTACCTCTCTAAGATTCACATTAAAATACATGTTTAATTGATTTCTATGAATATGTTAGCACACATGAAGCAATTCTATGGAGAGAAACGTATCTCAGAGTCCTACATTGTGAGCTACATAAACCTTACAAGGAACACCCAATTTTTGGCAAGATTTGATTGAATTGTCTACAAAAATAGCACACCGTCAACAAACGCTTAAAATTTGTTTTTCACTCTTTATAAAATACCTACAAAAGTTTAGATTGTACTCTAAAGGGTTTACAATACTTTAAGAGGCTGACACCACATACATGTATTTAAAAAAGGCAAGATATTTTTCTTTCAGATATAAAAAGGTTCCAAAAAACCTGCAGCTCAGTCCAACAATTTTGTCCAAAATGTTTTTTAATAAATAAGATTTTAAAATGAGAAAATCAGCACCTTCATAGCATCAATATGAATAAATTTATTTTTTATCCCATTTTAACTTTGGCAGAAAAACTAAAAGTTATCACTATCATAAAACAGCATGACGTAATGCCATACACATGTTTAACTGTGTATGTGGCACTAATATCCCTTAGCAAGATATTCATTTACATTTGCCACTCTCCACCCAGGTGTGAAACTAGTACCAAGTAGGAAGGAATTCCTTGAACCTTGCTTACACTGTAGATACAAGAGTGAACTGCCGCTTGGTCTACAAGGAGTTTGTCTACTACCCAATTGGTCTATTCCCACATGGTCTACACCCATCACATCTACTATCCATATGGGCTAATAACCATTTCTACATATGATTTGGTCTAATGACCATTTAGGCTTGAAATTAGACTAAATAAACTTAACAACAGACAAAATAGGCAGTAGATTTATTGGAGATTAGACCAAATGGAAATTAGACAATTGATTATTAGCCTAAATGGTCATTAGACCAAATGATGAGTACACAAAATTATTATTAGACCATGTGGTTGGTCGATGGGCTTTGCGTAGACCATATGGCAATAGACTTTTAACATTGGGTAGTAGTCGAACTGGTTGTAGACCAAACGGCAATAAACCTATAAAAGCACCATACAGGGATACAATTCCATTCAGTAATACATTATAAACTTGTTATTTGTATCTATTCTGATTGACCATAGCAGAAAATTGATTCTACATTTTATTGATTTATTTATCTTGTTGAAAATTCAATATTTTGATCCTTGTTATTCCTTCCTACATTTATAAAAGATATTTTGGGTAAAAAAAACTGATTTACTAACATATGCAAATTTTATGCATACTTTTACAAGATATGCTGTTCTTGACAACCTGAAAGCTTGCCCGACACTTTCCCAATATAGCAACAATGTATGCAGACTGGATTCTGAGTAATGTAGTTCATTCATTAATAACAGATTAATGGAATAACTTGTCACAAGGTCCCCAAGACAGGAACATCCAAACATTTCAATATGTTCGTAAACCCGTCTATTATAAACATACAATCAAATAGATGACACCTCATTCCATAGTATCGTAATGCCTTTTTACTATTGCCTTTTCTCAAGAAATTGACAACCAAAATTGTTCTTCTTAACACTTTATAAAAGACATATTCCATTCAGCCAGACAGAAGTCCACGATCTCTGAATTTCTCATCGTCAGACGTTCAGCATAATAACAGGTTAACTATTGAATTCTCTCATTTCCCATAGGCTCAAACTATTACTGTGCCAAGGGGTTCGATAGTTTCAAGATATCATCAAAACCAGAACATTGCTAACTTTTCATATGCCTGCACTTCCTGAACAAAATCTTATTCGACAAAATGTTGTGTACAAAAGTCGAAGAAAAGTTATTAATCTTTCTAATGGTATAAAAACTTGTAACTGTATGTATGTTTCTCTCCCTTACCAGGGTTCAAGCCATTTCATTCACCTGCTATGAACAATGGTACCTCTATGGGTGGACTCCACTTTGAACATATTACTTGTTGCTATGCCAGGGAAAGCCTCTGACAAGCTTTTCAGTCGTTCAGGGAAAAAATTTTGTTCAAAACGTATGCATAAAATTTGTAAACAGGTCTATTTATTAAGAATCGTTGGCAGAAATGGAATATGATCTCTCTACATGATTTCTTTATACAGTAGGCTTGCGGTTGCACCATGTGAGAGAGAGGGAGGATTGGGAAGTCCTGAAAAGGACTTTCGATAATCTTTCTTTCTTGAGTGTGTGTAGTCCTGAAAAGGACTGTTGGTGTAGTCTTGAAAAAGACTGTTGGTTATCTTTCTTAGCGTATAGGTCTAAGGAGATCGAGTTATAGCGCCGGTTGGAGAGGGTTGGAGACGATAGGTGGCGGGATTGGCTCACATTTCTTTATCTGTTCATTCCAACACTAAACAATAACGGACAATTCACCTCAATTTGCCTAAATTTCATATTGTCATCCTTCTGCCGACCGCATTTATGAGATTGTAATTTCCTTTCTTTGCACCACGATGTATTGCCTCCTATTCAATGAAACACAGAATGACCTGGGTTGTACATTCTTTCAAAAAAGGTCACACAAAAATTCTTCTGGGATTGGAGAAGGGCTACATGTGCGGAGATTGGAGCACCAGTTAATCTTCATACTCGTCATCATCATCTACGACATTCCGCAGAAGAACCACCGCTAATATCAACAGTAAAACCTGAAAAGAAGAAAGGAATAGAAAAATTCAATCGAAATTAGCCCCTCAAAGCAAACCAGGCTTAAATATATATTTTTAAAGGGAAAAAATAAAGAGTGAATTCTACTTAAATAACTTCTTTCTTTTTTTTTAATCATTGCTATTTCTTTTTTTTTCTTTTTTCTTTCACATGCTCACCGTTATTCATATTCTTTTTAAACAACCCACTTTGATTTGGCAAACAAAGAGGAGTTATAAATCTATGCATAGAACCTGTCTAGAAAGGCCACCTGTATAGAGTGGCCACTTTTTCTGTTTCCTTTGAGTGGCCTTTATAGACAGGTTTGACTGTACAGTATCTATCACAATTATTTGATTCTCTAAAAGGGTTTTTGTTATTGCACAAGGTTCAGCCAAAAATGAAAATCTGTAATTCACAATCACTTGAGACAGTG
>JARBES010000122.1:5867119-5877255 GCA_030265145.1 Strongylocentrotus pallidus
GAAAATCCACAAATTTGTTGCATAGGTATACGTCAAATTTTGCGTTTGCGTGTCCCTTAGGAGCCACCATACATTCCCCTTAGATCAGACAAGATCAAACTAGATTTGACCGATGTTTCGGAATAATTCGGATCTTTTACTAGGTTTCAAGGAAATCACATCACAAAGATTTCATTTCAAGTCGAACTTATCTCCAAGTTAGACTTAAACATTATGGAGAGCCATTTAAAGCCTTAAAATAAAATATATTCAAAAGCGAAAATTAAAGTATTTTAGACTTTTCATAAATTCCGCATGAAGATCATGAAATCTCCTTAATAATAGAAAATATGAATTATTTGAATCATTATTTTATGATTTTCGAAATAACTTTTACAAAATGTTTTCAAAGATGCTAATCACTTTCCATAATTTTTAAGTCCACCTTAGAGGTAAGTTCAACTGAGGATCTTTGTGAAACACCCTCTGGACCGTCAAGGATAAAGACTCAAAAGGTGTCTTCGTATACCCTATTCCAATAGTTTTTATATCAAGCAGCAACGACAAATTTAAGTGTTTCTTTCTTTCCATTTTGAATGTAGGAGATAGCGCGAACGCAGATCTCCGCTACCATAAATTATACGCCCGAGTTCCCCACGTTTGGGGGAATCGCAAGATTCAGCAAGCCGGAGTGCAATGGCAAGCCTCGCCCTGGGGGTGCATCCTTCTTGATCAATGCGACCCCTGCGCCAGGTAAGTATGCTTCTCAATTGAACTCGATGACTATATAAAAAAGTAAAAACACTATTCTGTTATGGTTAGTAATTCATAAAACCTTCATCAATCTATGCTAAATAAATTGATATTTTCTATGATAATAAATATTTATGACAAATATTCTAATACAAAAAAATATAACAAATATAAACTGGAATGTTAATAAAATATTTCTTTCTAAGAAAGACCATTAAAGAGTAAAATACGTCAAATTTGAAGCACTGCTGGACTCATGGAATCGTTAAGGCGAACAGGATATGAATATGCATGAGTCTTGGACCTTGACCTCTGGCGCACACAGTCAGAGCGCAACTCCGCACGCACAACTGACCTCTACACACGCACAACAAAAGAGCGTTTGCCATTCAGGTTGCATCCGTAGGCTGCAATCACGACTGCGTACAAAAGTAGGCGAAACATACTAATATTCTCGTATTTCAGAGTGATGATAAAACACATGAGGAAATAGTTTGCTGTTGTTCTTACAATGTATGCGAATATGTTTACCGTACGAGTATACGACTTTGAACTTTAAGTACATGCATAGACTTTGTGTTGATTATCATTTTGTCATATATCTTTACATATTCAATTATATAAAATGTAAGGTGAAATGCATTACATGAGTCTTGACTTCTTATTTCTGTCTCGTCAAGCCAATACGTTAACTCTGATACATGTATAGAATGTACTAGAATGAAGGAAAAAAAAAGAATGTATTAGAAAAGGTGATGCATGTAGATCAAGTGGGATTTTCCTCTTTATTCAGATTGCTTAATTTATATTGAACTAATTAATGTGCATAGAAGATATGTTTATACTGTAAAAATTATTCCTTTTTAAAATGTTGTATCCGAAAATATTGATATGAAGTATTGCCGTCACCTTTTCCTCCAAAATTGCAGTATTTTATCACAATTTGTAAACTTGGTTGAATATGTATTATATTAGTTTGGATACTGTCTTATGAAAAATATATATTTTTTAAATTGTGTTTGTAATGTATGAGACAATGTACTATGATTATACTGTAAGAACAATTATGTTCCTCTTTATTATTTTGTATAATTATGAACATCTGAATAAAGACAAAAAAAGCTTTAAAAAAAACCTTAATTCGGCTCATTTTGCTTTATCCCAACTTAATTCTCGCAACTACTCGCTGGCGAGAGAGGGATTGGTCGACCACGGCTTCGCTACAAGGACACGGTCGAGCGGAGGCAAATCGAAATCAAGACTTGGACAACTGCTGCAGGCCAGCGAGCTGTATGGAGAACAGCTGTAAAGTGTAATTTAAGGCGGTCATTGTTGCTTTGCGACAGACAGCTACTACTACTACTACTGCTTTATCGAACCGAGTTAAGTAGTGGAGGGTATAGTTTCTCGTAACCGTCATAAGTCTAAGTTCGTAAACATCCCATAATTAGCAAGCGTTAATTTTATAACACACGTCATTCAATAGGATGTCCATGAAGTAAAACTTTGAACGGTTTCGAGAAACGGTCCCTATATAGATCGTTATCTTCATCCTTTCAACTGTCAACATGCCAACAACCTTTCCCTCCCCTGTATCTGAACATGCGCTATTTTTAACGAATTGGAAACAAACCAGAGATTCCACCGGGCTCCTGCGCCTCTATTAATATGCGTAATACATTTATGACTTTTTTGCAGGCTTTTACAGTGGTGTACATATGACGTCACAAAAAGCTGCGCCTCGTACAAACTTTCACCCAATCAGCGCGCAGTAACCAACCAAACTCGAAGTTTCGTGACATCACAATGCATGATGAGGCGTCACAGTGAACCGAGCGCAGCTCGCAACTTTCATTCAATCAGCGCACAGTAGCCAAGCTGACGTCACAATGCTCTCCTGCATCCAAAGAATGCGTAAACTCTTCAAACACTAACAGTGACTTCACAATGCAACCAGCGCATCGCGCAAACTTTCAACCAATCAGCGCGCTGTAACCAAGCAATCTTGGCACTCGCGTGACATCACAATGCGTTAGGCGCCGGTATATTTACGTTTCACGAAAATGTTTTACTAATGCTTTATTCTTGTTGAATTCCCCTCGCATCCAGATGTCTGTACATCTTGCTTGCTTCACAATGCCAAATCAATCTATGAGAAGGCGTCGATTTATTTGTCGATTCAGAAAGACAGTGACCAAAGGTTTTCGAACATTATTTTGCTGCTTTCAAGGTAAATAACAGAATAAAATAGATGACATTCTGAATTCTCAACGAATAGAGGGGGTTGGGGGTAGTGTTTAACAAACGCTGGTATCTATTGCCCGGTTAAACCGGATGGAGGCATTGCATTTAAAAATGAATGAGTGAAAAACGACAAGGCGGATTAGAGATTGACACTACAATATTATTCTCATGATTGTTTACAGCATCTGCTGATGACGATTGTCCCATCACGGATATAACATCAGTAAGTAACTCGTTTAGAACAGTAATACAAAATAATCCCCTTTTGACATTATTTCAAAGGAAAGAATGTACAAATTGCACAGTTCCAAGATTTCAGATGACAAAGGGGATTCGAATTTCATTTGCTAGTCTCTCTATTTTATTGAAAAATCAAGTGGTTCCTTCTAAAACACAAATTCACTTCGTCTTTCCCTTCTTTTACATTGCATGGCCACCTCACTTTGACATTCTTAAAGTTGAGGAAGAATGTAAAATCGACACCAAGCCCCATTTCGTCGTTCCTTCAGCCGTGTCTGTCGACGACGGTTATGATGACGACAGCTTGAATTATATCCCTGACTGGTCTTCGCTATTTGATGAGTACGACGATGATTATTTTATTATTTTGGATTGTATACGTCAACGGTGAGACAATTTGCTGAATAACAATAGATGCCCCCCTCCACAAATTCTATCTTTTGTTACAGAAAAGTGAATGTGGGATGGAAAGGCACACTAAATTACATATATATATTTTTACTTATATTTTACTAATTTTTTACTACCCTTGTATATAGGTTTTAAATAATTGAATTATTTGTTGTTTTGCCTAAATACAACTTGATAATGCTTTTTTTATCGTATTAATGAATGCTTTTGATGTTTAGTAAGCCCGTATTTAATTTATATCCTATTTAACTAAATTTAACTATGTTAACTATATTTTCACTTTATGTTATTGTATTTTATTACATTTATATCATATTTCAGCATATTGTGTCATATTTATGTCATGGTTATAATCCTTTGATATTTCTTTACAATATTTTTTTTTAACCAATTGCTTTTAACAAACTTTATATTTATGTATACGTGCATACGAATGGCATAATGACTTATCTCTTTCTCTCTCTTTCTAACCAGTGTGTCATAAGAAATTCTTCTAGACTTCGTTATTCTTTGTAATTATGATATATGATATTGTATAGTTGTTTTTCTTTCTTTTCATTTCGAATGTAGGAGATAGCGCGAACGCAGATCTCCGCTACCATAAATTATACGCCCGAGTTCCCCACGTGTGGGGGAATCGCAAGATTCAGCAAGCCGGAGTGCAATGGCAAGCCTCGCCCTGGGGGTGCATCCTTCTTGATCAATGCAACCCCTGCGCCAGGTAAGTATGCTTTTCAAGGAATTCTGAGATTATTTACAAAAGTAAAGATACTATTTTGTTATGGTTAGTAATTCATTAAACCTCTATTAATCTATGCTAAATAAATTGACATTTTCTATGATAACAAATATGAATGACAGATATTCTTATACAAAAAGATATCAACAATATATATTTCAATGGTAATAAAATATTTATTTCTAAGAAAGACTATTAAAGAGTTTAATACGTCAAATTTGAAGCACTGCTAGCTAGACTCATGGCATCGTTATGGCGAACAGGATATGAATATGCATGAGTCTTTGACTTTGACCTATGGCGTCACAAAACAGCGTTTGCCATTTAGGTTGCATCCGTAGACTTCAATCAAGACCGCGTATAAAAGTCGGCGACACATACTGATATTCTCGTATTTCAGAATGATGATAATACACATGAGGAAAAAGTTTGCTGTTGTTCTTACAATGTATGCGAATATGTTCACCGTACGAGTACGACTTTGAACTTTAAATACATGCATATAGGCTTTGTTGAGTCTCATTATCTTTACATATTAAATTATATAAAATATATGCTAAAATGCATTACATGAGTCTTGACTTATTATTTCTGTCCCTTCAAGCCAATACGTAAACTTTGAAATATATATAACAACATGTACATAAACAACATGTTTCTCAATTCCCAGATTTTTCCACTTAGTACAAACTTTTACAAAACATCGTATTTTGTAATGATAAACTGAATCATTTTGGATTAATACAGTCCAATTTATGTTCCTTTTGTAGAAAGGATGTAGAAACCGATCGTTATATCTTCTATAAATGTACTGAAGTGTCCAGGATATGGATTGAGGTGGGAAACAATTTAAAAATGTTTCAGTTTCTAAATATGCAATGGATTGATGTGTTGCTGGGTTTCAGAGAAAATATAGGTCCTGCTGCTGTTTGGTGAGTCCAAATAAAATAGAACTACAAAAATCTAAGCGAGATGAGATTAATGCATGGATTAATTATTGTTCACATACTTGTTGAGTCAAAGATTTTCGTATGAACCCAAGGTTCGCAGTTGATATCTCACAGACTTTGATATGCTAGATACATGTTAGATAAATTACATATTATTGTCAAATATCACACCAAGGTTACGAACCTTTGAGGCTGGCTTTATGACTTTGCCACCTACATGCAAACATAAATGATAGTGATTAGTATACAAATAATACTCAGCAGTGAGGGCATTAGTAAGAATTACCCACACGAGGTACCTTTGGAACAGTCTAACTGTCTAACTTTGGACTGTTTTGAAGGTACCGAGGGTGGGTAATTACACTAATGCCCGAACAAAATGATGTGTATTATTTGTTTTATAAGATTATGTTTTATTTTTTTTAATAAAATGATGTTTTATAACATGATTTTGATAATGACTGGTCATTACCATTGGATAATGACCGGTCATTATCCAAATTACGCGTTAGGCAAAATAAATGCCTGGTCACGTGTACGCTTTCAACCAATCATTTGATTAGGATCCACGTCATCATCTTATAACTTTTACTAAAGAATTCTTAAAGCCCGAAATGATAAACTCAGTTTTATTTTCATTTATTCTAAGACCGTTGGAATCCATCCAGTCTTTCATGTCACGAATACAGACTACTAAAGTTCTTCTATAGCATCGGCAATTGCATCTGAAGAAGGATGTACAGAAACGAAGAATTATGGGTTATGAAGCAGCACCTTCACCTTATACTTTTTGTTTATATAAGAAAATCTTTATTCAGATTGCTTAATTTATATTGAACTAATCAGTTTACATAGAAGATATGTTTGTATTGTAAAAGTTGTTCCTTTTTATAATTTTGTATCCGAAAATATTGATATGAAGTATTACCGTCACCTTTCCTTTTTTATATTGAAAAATCTATTTTTCCCCTCCCAAATTGCAGCATTGTATACTTGATTGAATATGTACTATATTAGTTTGGAGTCTTATGGAAAATATTTGTAAAATATGTCTGTGTTTATAATGTATAATGTACTATGTTTCTATTGTAAGAACAATTATGTTCCTCTTTATCGTTTTGTATAATTATTAAAATCTGAATAAAGACAAAAAAGCATTACAAAAAAAACTTTATTCGGCTCATTCTGCTTTAACCCAACTTTATTCTCGCCACTACCCATTGGCGAAAGAGGGATCGATCGGCCACGACTTGGACAACTGCTGCAGGCCAGCGAGCTGTATGGAGAACAGCTGTAAAGTGAAATTGAAGGCGGTCAAGTTGCTTTGCGACAGACAGCTACTACTACTACTACTGCTTTATCGAAGCGAGTTAAGTAGTGGAGGGTATAGTTTCCCGAAACCGTCATAAGTCTATTAAAGTTCGTATACTTCCTATAGACACGCGTGTTAATTTTATATCCCTCGTTTCAATAGGATGTCCAAAAAGTTAGACTTTGAACGGTTTCGAGAAACGGTCCCTAGATCATTATCTTCATCCTTTCAACTGTCCACAATGCCAACCACCTCCCCTTCCCCTGTACCTGCACATGCGATATTTTTAACGAATTGGAAACAAACCAGAGATTTCTCCGGGCTCCCGTGACTTCATTAATATGGGGCAATGTGTAATACGTGTATGACTTTTTTTTTACAGGCTTTTACAATGGTGTACATATGACGTCACAAAAAGCTGCGCCTCGTACAAACTTTCATCCAATCAGCGCGCAGTAACCAACCAAACTCGAAGTTTCGTGACATCACAATGATGAGGCGTCACAGTGAACCGAGCGCAGCTCGCAACTTTCATTCAATCAGCGCACAGTAGCCAAGCTGACGTCACAATGCTCTCCTGCATCCAAAGAATGCGTAAACTCTTCAAACACTAACAGTGACTTCACAATCAACTTTCAACCAATCAGCGCGCTGTAACCAAGCAATCTTGGCACTCGCGTGACATCACAATGCGTTAGGCGCCGGTATGTTTACGTTTCATGAAAATGTGTTAATAATGCTTTATTCTTGTTGAATTTCCCTCGTATCCAGATGTCTGTATAATTATCTTGCTTGCTTCACAATGCCAAATCAGTCTATGAGAAGGCGTCGATTTATTTGTCGATTCAGAAAGACAGTGACCAAAGGTTTTCGAAAATTATTTTGCTGCTTTCAAGGTAAATAACAGAATAAAATAGATGACATTCGGAATTCTCAACGAATAGAGGGGGGTGGGGCGGTGTTTAACAAACGCTGGTATCTATTGCCCGTTTAAACCGGATGGAGGTATTGCATTTAAAAATGAATGAGTGAAAAACGATGTGCGGAACAGAAATTGGCACTACCATATTATTCTCATGATTTTTGTTTTTCGTCCCATCCGACAATGGGACAATGTAGAGAGAAGACGCCTAACCAAAAGCTAACTACACTTCATAAGATGCTAAATGCGGAGCTGGATATCCCACAAGAAGATTATCTCCAGAGGAAAGGATCAATAAGTAGGCGGACACATGATAAACAGTTAACCGTCTTTCAGTGCTCATCAACACCATTTGCAGAATCCTTCTTCCCTAAAGTTGTAAAACTCTGGAATGATTTACCTCAACCATTACTTGGACATCAAATCCAGAACAGTCTTCAAATCTGAAACCGAAAAATTAAACCAATTAGTATAGTGAATGAATAGACATCTCTATTTTAGTGGTTCCTTTTTACCTTGCAGTTCCACCTTGCGAGTGGAAAGTCTCACCTTGATATTGAAGAAGGTTATAACATCGACACCAAACCCCATTTCGTCGTTCCTTCAGCCTTGTCTGACGACGACGGTTATAATGACGACAGCTTGAATTCTATCTCTGACTGGTCTTCGCCATTTGATGAGTACGACGACGATTATTTGATTATTTTGGATTATATATACGTCAACATTGAGACAATTTGCTGAATAACAATAGGTGCCTCCTCCACACATTCTATGTTTTGTTACAGAAAGTGAATGTGGGATGGAAAGGCACACTAAATTGTATATATATATTTTTACTTATATTTTAATAATTGTTTTACTACCCTTGTATATAGGTTTAAAATATAATTGAATTATTTGTTGTTTTGCCTAAATACAACTTGACAATGCTTTTTATCGTATTAATAAATGTTTTTGATGTTTAGTAAACCCGTCACAATTTAGATCCTATTTAATTTATTTAACTAAATTTAACTATGTTAAATATAATATCTATATTTTCACTTTATTTTATTGTATTTTATTACATTTATATCATATTTCAGCATATTGTGTCATATTTATGTCATGGTTATAATCCTTTGATATTTTGTTACAGTATGTTTTTTTTCAAACCAACTTTTAACAAACTTTATATTTACGTAAAACGTGCATACGAATGGCATATGACTTATCTCTCTCTCTACCAAGTGTATCATCAGTAATTCTTCTAGACTTCGTTATTCTTTGTAATTATGATGTTGTGTAGTTTATTTCTTTCCTTTCATTTCGTATGTAGGAGATAGCGCGAACGCAGATCTCCACTACCATAAATTGTACGCCCGAGTTCCCATGGGGGAATCGCAAGATTCAGCAAGCCGGAGTGCAATGGCAAGCCTCGCCCTGGGGGTGCATCATTCTTGATCAATGCGACCCCTGCGCCAGGTAAGTATGCTTTACACTCAAATTCGATGACTATATTCAAACGTAAAAATACTATTCTGTTATGGTTAGTAATTCACTTAACCGACATCAATCTATGCTACATAAATTGACATTTTCTATGATAAAAAATATTAATGACAAATATTCTCATACAAAAATATATCAACAATATATATTTCAATGGTAATAAAATATTTATTTCTAAGAAAGACCATGAAAGAGTAAAATACGTCAAATTTGAAGCACTGCTAGCTAGACTCATGGCATCGTTATGGCGAACAGGATATGAATATGCATGAGTCTTTGACTTTGACCTCTGGCGTCACAAAACAGCGGTTGCCATTCAGGTTGCATCCGTAGACTGCAATCAAGACCGCGTACAAAAGTAGGCGAAACATACTAATATTCTCTTCTACTTCTATGGTAATACGTAATACTCATCAACGCCTGTTCAGCATCTAGATGAGGGTATAAAGCATAGAGTTGTTATATACAGCTCTATGCGGTACAGTTCCTGAAAAGGGAACTAAATTGCAGAATAATGCTAAAGCACATGAGGAAATAATTTTGTTTTGTTCATACAATGTATGCGAATATGTTTACCATACGAGTACGACTTTGAACTTTAAATACATGCATAGACTTTGTGTTGAGTCTCATTGTGTATACATATCTTTACATGTAAAATTATATCAAATGTATGCTAAAATGTATTACATGAGTCTTGACTTATTATTTCTGTCTTGTCAAGCCAATACGTAAACTCTAAAATATATGTATATATACATGGATAATATTCCATATAAAATCGATATAAATAATCGATATAAAAAAATCTTAGAAAAAATAATGGATTCCTTCTCGCAGGTGTCTGGATTATAAATTAATAGGGACAAAGCACAGATTATGAAGCTTGGGTCTTCTAGTCACAGTAATGACAATTTGACCGGTATAACATTGGGTAAGATGGTTTCTCTGGTAAAGGTGCTTGGGATATACTTTTCTTTGGATATTAATGTTAAAGAAGAAATTAATTATAAATAAATACTGAGCAAAATAAAAAGATTGTTAGGGTGGTGGAAGCAACGGGATTTAACACTATTTGGGAAAATTCAATTG
>JARBES010000122.1:5938318-5948400 GCA_030265145.1 Strongylocentrotus pallidus
AAAAAAGAAGCTGGTTGAAACTTGAAATCAAACATTGTGTTTGCAATAAATGAATATAAATTATAATAATTGCTCAACATTATATAGATCGCATAAAAAAGTACCGGTCGTCATTTGCTCACTATAATCTTGGTATTAAATCTTCGAGGCATCAATAAACATAGATGCACACAGTGGGATGAGCTTCTCTTTATCCCCAACCCTTTTTTATTTTCTCTCTTTGTTCTGCCATTTTTCAACCTGACACTTTATCACCCCTGCATCATGCAGCTAGCTGCCGCATATATTATGATAATTTGTTCTAAACTATTATTTTTTCCAGTTCTGTACATATTAAATGCGCTCCTCTTTCTCCCACACATTTTCTTACTTATAGTCTCTCACTAAATGTTACAGTTCTCATTCTTCTCTCTCTCTCTCGATTCTACCATTTTCACTTAAATTACTCTAATCTTATGTAGTCGTCCCTTTTAGTTACCCTTCAATTCGATCTAGCCATTGGACTGCCAGATAGACCAGATGTTCGATCGTTCCACTTTATTTCTCCACGGATATCCCTTTCTCTATTAAACTGGTACAAAACTCTGCTCCATATGTTTATGCACCACACAGGCAAAATCACAACAACAAATAACAATACATCCAAATTGTTGGAGACTCCTATTTATTTCACTTTTTGTAAAACAGCATATACAAGAATGATGGCAAAAACATTATTTGCAATTATTCACACACACATCTATCATTGGAGAACGCTATTTGGAAGAAAAGATTATTTCTAGAGAGGCCTAATTAGTTATAAATGCACAAAGGTGTCCTTACAGTAAATTTCTAAGCCACTTAAATTTGAATTTACACCAAGTCATTTTCTGAAGTCATGTTGATGAAAGAAGGAGCAAGGGAGGATATGAAGGCTAGGAGAAAGATGAACAAAGAAGAGACAAATAAAATTATGAAAAAGAAAAGGAAAAGGAAAAGGATTAACATGAAAGATCAAGATATGCAGCAATGAATAAACAAAGAAAGAAGAGAGTGAAAATATAAAGACATAAATCATAATATCTTTAAGATAATAGGTAATGAATCAAGATGATGAAGTGGAAGACAAAGAACGTGGAAGAAAAAAAGGAGAAAAAAAGGAGAAAAAAAAGGAGAAAAAAAGGAGAGAAAAAAGGAGAAAAAAAGGAGAAAAAAAGGAAGATAAAGACAAGAGATAGATCTATGATCATCAGTAATAAATGAAATGGTTCAGTGGATAATGGAATGATTTTAGCTGATTTCTGTAATATTTTACCCGATGGCTGTACAGAATATCCTCAGCTGCATTGGTGTAAATAACTCCAAGTAATATTGATTCTTCCAAAGTCTATAGTATTTCATATCCCTATCACTAATCACACCTATTAAATTATACAAATCGTTGGTGTTATTATTGAACGTTAAGTAATATATATGACAGATTCATTGGTTCATAATAGCACTGACAAATTACAATTGTAATATCTTAAATCAATTAAGAAGCAATTAGGTCATATACATGTTTTTTTCTTTTTACAGATTTGAAATTATGATTCAATTGGATGATTGTCTGTACCAGAAATGGAATGCACTTCTAAAAGAAATAGCAATAATTTATTTAAAAGTTAACCAGAATTTCCTCTCATAAATAAGGTGGGACGTAGCATGAGAAATGAACATGTATGTGTTTAGAAAAAACATTCTACCTTCTGGAGGGCGTTTCACAAAGATCCTAAGTCAAACTTATCTCTAAGACTGGTCACTGACATAAAACTAATGAGAAGTAGAGACACACGTTTTCATTTCAATCACGACATACAGGTGAAATTCACAAAGATAACGACTGATTTGGAATTGAGATTCAAATTGAATTGTAAAATGCAGTAAAGCAGAGTAAATCATCAACAACTGATTTGAAATTGAGATGTCAATAGAATTGTAAAATACATAAAACCAGAGTACATTATCAAGGTGATCAATTATCCAAACATTATATCAAATACTTAGAGATATTTCAGACTGTGTACAAAAATACTTGACAACCTGTAAAGGAAGTTATACTGCATAACAATTGACAAACAATGTAAATTTTGGAAGCACCGAACTGGAGGTAAGTCTCTGATATTTCATTTCAAAAGTATAACACAAATATTATGTTCAACTCCTATAATTGATGATAATGATGTGATTCACAGCAATTTGTTTCTTGTCAAACACATTCAAATACACATTGAGTCACAACAAAAGCTTTGCATGCAACATGTAAAGTTGGATGGTAAATAATAATAATAATGATAATAGCGCTCTACCAGTTAGGCCTAAAAAAAAGAAGAGATGTTGTATTGCCCTTCAGGTGCCAAAACATGGGTCGATCGGTCGGAAATCTTTTTTTCTTTCTCCCTCTTTGAGCTGATATTTCTCAGTTTTGAAAGCTTTATAATACACATATTTTTTATTCAATAAACAGTTTTTTCTAAAAAATGGTAGAAAAGCCGACCATAGATTTCAAGATTTTTGGGTCGGTCGCAAAGGGCTTTACAACATTTTTTTGTTAAATGCCTTATGACAGACCAAAGTGTTCACAATATTATTATTACCCCGGTCACTGGATTCAATTACTATTCCGCACATTACAGTACACACTCTCCACTCCCTGGGGAGCATTTCCAGCTATAATCGCCTTGTTTAATGGCATGCACATACCAGTACTAATCCAATCACATTTGCCTTCGCATTCTACCGGGTATCCTTTTGGCACCCGGGTGAAGAGAAGCAATGTAGATAAAAAATGCCTTTCTCAGGGACTCGGACACAAGAGCTGTGCCGGATTTTGAACCCACAACCTTTGCATTCTCAGTCAAAGGATTAAACCACTGGACCACAACACCTCTACAAATTACCAGGGTAATGATATATCTGTAAAGCGCTTAGACACATTATGTATTATGGTAAGCGCTATATAAAAGCGGAATATTATTATTATCATTACAAATGAACAATTGCTATACATGTATGCAAATAAAAGCTGCAGCAAAATGTGTTTAACAACATGTAAAAGTAAAATTTTACTCCATAATTTCTTAATTTGGTTTTCCTTTGTGAGAGCACAACTCCAGCTCATTGCATTTACAGAGAGCAAACATAAAGACATAGTTACATATATATATTTCAATAAAGAAAATAGAATCTCCTCTTTTTATCTACTGCAATTCATACGTCTATGACTAAGCTTTCTTTCATAGTTGCATTTTCTTTCTCTAAAAATATTCAAAAAACTATTTTTTTACAAAATATTTTGAACGCAGATAGTAATAAGGCCTTTTTGAGGAAAAATGCATTCAGAAAATGTTATTAAATTATTAACCAATTTTCTTTACACAAAAATTGGAAGAATTTTTTTTGATTGACTCAACATTTGCCTGTTATAGCAGCAACTGATTAAAAAAATGTTGTTAAAAAAGTTGAAGGGATATTACTTGCTTATAATCGGACAATCTCCTTGTAAAATACAGATTTTAAAAATATACAGAAGTAAAAATGTTTTAAAAAATCTTAATGGATTATTAGTTTTGCAAAACTTGATATAGTTGAAGAATCATTAATTGAGCATAAAGTATTGTTAGCAAGTCTGAATAAATGGAATGTATTATTGGTTAGGTAATAGTTGGCACTCTAGAAACAGTTTGGAACTTTTTGTCATTTCAGATACAACAAACACATATATTCAAAATATTAATAACACAAACACACACAAAGATCACAATAAATAATGAGATGATATATATGTCTGATAGAATGTAAGCTGTAAATGTTCTTTACAATGAAGGCATTAACAATTTGACAACGATATCAAAACGAAAACCAAAGTATAGCCTTGGATGGGCTTAACTCTTCTTCAGCCAGACAAATAACTACTGGGTTCCATTGGCACTGTGAGGGTTAAAAAAGAATTCCTCAGATTTTCATGGCACATTAAAATTTTAAAAAACAAAGTAAAACGATCACTAATAAAAGCAAATAAATGCAATTTAAACAAATTTTGTAATTAAAAAAAAGCAAATAAATGCAATTTAAACAAATTTTGTCAGTAAAAAAAAGCAAAATACAAGAAATTTTTGTAGCATTTTCCTCTACTTGAGGGAAACCACTTGACTTGTTAAGGTATAAAATGGATTCTGAGTATTCCATAGGTTCTATTATATTGGCACAGTGAGGGGTAAAAAAAAAGAATTCCTCAGAATCTTATGGCACATTCATAGCTTAATGTAGTAAAACAACCACTTCGAAAAGAAATATAAATGGAAATCCAAGGAGTTTTGTCACTAAAAAACATAAATTCAAGACATTTTCCTTTGCTTTAAGGAATTATTTGACACTTTGGTGTATGAAATGAATTATAGATATTACAGAGGCTCAATCTATCTCTTTATCAAAATTGCATAGCTATTTTTCCTGATGACTTTAGACACTGATGTTCAATTCACTTATTTTCCACACATTACTGTTTTATTGCAGTATGTGTATAAAACTGAACATAATAAATATCATTCCTTTTCTCAAAAGTATCTTAAAAATGCATGAAAGTGGAAAAACCCTGTCATTTTCCTGACTAAATTAAAATAATTTATAAGTAATACCAAGTACCTTGGCTTTTACCCTTGTCGTTTACCCAAAAGTTGATCGAACATTTATTAAGTTTTATTTGAAAAAGAAGAAAGTTTATATATTTTACCTAGAGTAGAAAGCTCACATCAATCAAAACTCACACATTAAATTATCAAACATGATTAGACGAAAGATACCAAAATCACCAATTTGGAATTAAATTGGAGAACTTGTATATTTACAAGTTTCATAAATAGAGGAAAATCAATTGATACCATGGTTAATTGATTATAACCTATCAAATTCTACAATACCATATATTTACACAATCTATAAAAATACAATTTATTTCATTGTGTTCTTTCATAAATTGTTGAAAGAGAGATTGCTCGCCGTAACCATGAGCATGTAATTGGTCAATTTTTGTTATGAAAATGTCATGACTTGAAGATTACTCCTGATACTGCATAGTAGCAAAACAATTATGGAATAATCCTCTTAATGTATCAAATCACACAAACCTGATTGGGTATGCTTACAAAAATATTCTCAGAAAATAGTCTTTCGAAATTGAGTATCACACTATTTTGGTACAAAACTATGATTCCTAATGCAAAAGGTCGCAATCGGAACAATACAGGAATTCTTTTCAATCTTATAATCCTCATCATGTACCTGTTTCAGATCACACAAACATGATTGGGTAATACTTACAAAAATATTCTCTGAAAATAGTCTTTCAAGCTACACAGAATTGAGTTTCATGCTATTTTAGTAAAACTATGCAAAAGGTTGCAATCGCAACAATATATCCTTACAAATCGTCGGCCGGGTGGCAGAAGAGCGTTAGAGCGCGAGCGACTCGAAAACTACTTTTCAAATTATTCGCATTTAAAGATTTGTTTTATATTTAAACTGCTTTCCGTCCAGAAAATTGGTAGAACACGGCCACAATTTTTTTCTCGGAAATAAGTCAGTTTCATAAAAGTTTGAGGCGATTTACTGCTAACGCCCTTCTGCGTAATGTTTCATTTTTGACCTGAAATTCGAGCTAACGCCCTTCTGCCACCCAGGCGATGAAATATTCTCAGAAAATAAGTCTTTCTAGCTACACGTTATTGAGTATCACGCTATTTTAGTAAAAGTATGTGAAAGGTCGCAATTGCAGCAATATATGCTTTCAATATTCTCAGAAAATAGTCTTTCTAGCTACACGTTATTGAGTATCACGCTATTTTAGTAAAAGTATGTGAAAGGCCACAATTGCAACAGTATATAAACTCTTATTAATCCTAACTACTGACATTTTCAAGAATTTTTTTAATGATACCCACAAATAAACAATTTAAAAAAAAGAATCCAGAAACAATTATTTTTGTTTTGTTTATCTCGCCTGTCTCATTGACAAGTGTACAAAATCAATTACTAGGAGAAATTATTTCAAAGTAAATCCTGAGTTTTCTTTTTCCAAATTACGGCAAGTGTGTTTGGTACTCTTGCGTCCAAAACTGGAACTTGTAATTAATGCTGAAAGTATTGTTAAATTAACCCCTGCATTTAGTTTTGCATATAAATTTAATCCAATCATGGTGTTTATTAAAACCTGTAATGTAGTCAAAAGGTTTTCTTTAATCTTATTGTGGAATAGGCGATTTTTGTAATGTAATCAAATTTAATGCATAAATCAAATTAAATTTCATTTCATCCAAAACATATAAAGTATGTGGCCTTTGCCTTACAAGATAAGAAATGATTTATGTTTTTTCTCCACCATTTACCATTATTATTTGTTACACCAAATTGGTCTAAAATTGACCACATACGTTTATGTTTCTTTCCAAGTTAACCCAAAATTCACAACAACAACAAAAATGAAATCTAATACACCAAATTATGCTAGAATTGACGCATGCGTTCATGTTTCTTTCCAAGTTAACCCAAAATTCAAAAAAGAAAAAGTGAAAGCGATTGAGTGGCGATTGGCGATTGTAAATGCAGAAGGAATTTGGGGGGTACATCATCCAAAAGCAAAACTTCTTTCTACTCCTTGTATGGTGTTCTGGGAGAACGCTCTCTCAGGTTGTACCTTCCATTTCTTCTGGGGGTCTCCGGAGCGCCGTTCTCCCCCTGCCCATCGTTCTTCTTGCTCTCTCCCTTTTTCGCTTTCACCACGTATTGCTGCAGAGGAGTGAACAAAGCAACAAACAATAATAATCTGGATGTATATAGTGCTTAATATACAAATAATACACAGCAGTTATGGCATTAGTAAGAATTACCCACACAAGGTACCTTGGGAACGGTCTAACACCAAGGGTGTTTGGACTGTTTTGAAGGTACCGACTATGGGTAATTTTACTAAAGCCCGAACAAAATGATTTGTATTATTTGTTTGATAAGATTGTTTTATTTGTTTTATAAAATTATGTTTTATAACATTATTTTACTAATGACCGGTCATTAGAATTGGATAATGACCAGTCATTATCGAAATTACGAGTTAGGCAAAATAAATGCATGGTCACATGTACGCTTTCAACCAATCATATGAAAAGGATCCACGCCATCATCTTATAATACAAAATACCGTCTCTAAAGCGCAATGCAGATATGATTACCCCGGTCATCTGATTCACGCACAATCTCCATTCCCTAGGAAGTATTACTACCATATGGTCACCGTGAGGGCATATGGCAATTACTAACACAAAGGCTTTCGTCATCCTACCAGATCCCCATTTCTCTCCAGGGTATGGAGTGGCAAATATAGATTAATGCCTCACCAAAGGACATTAGTGCCCTGTTGGGGATCAAACCCACAACATTTGAATTTCAAGTCAAGTTCTTAAACCACTCGACTACGACACCTCTAAGCGTTGAAGAGCATCTCAGAGAGACATAGATATTTGCAGAAGAATATACAATGTAGAAGAAACTGAACTTGAAACGAGTATGAAATAAAAATAATCTCCAGATGACATTACAAATAAGAACTGTCTCTCTAACTTTTCTCTCTTTCTTTCCTTCTTTCTCCATCTATATACATCTCTCTCATTGTCTCTCTCTATCTATCTATCAGTCTATCGTGCAGTCAATCAATCTACGTCCCATAGCTTGGTGCCCATAGGGGCGACAATGTCCTGGATCTTGAGACACAGGTTCTCCATAACTTTCTACCTTCAGCTGTTTCAGTTCACTGCTCAGGAGACATTCCTGTAATCAATCCATGTCTTAGTTGGTCTGCCCCCCCCCCCTTTTTTAGACACAATTTCTTTCTAAATCAATGGTTCCTTTTGCAAAGTTGTGTTTGCCAAGCTATTCTTCAATATATCCTATTCCATTAAAGACCCTCTCCGATGAAAATACAACTTTATATCAATGGAAAGCTGAATGAATGTAGAATACAAATAAAAAGGAATAACAAATATTTTCCCTTTCAGTATTGCACAAAAGCAAATGATACATATCTATGGCTTATAAGCTTTCCGTTGATATATATAATTTATCTTTTTAATTTTTCACTTCTGACAGGGTCTTTAATTCTCACCTGGTTGTAGAAGTTTGAGAAGAGTAGGATGTGCGAGATGAGGTATGCGATGAGAGCATATACGTAACCATTGGGGAAGCCGCATTGATGGTACATGACAAACACACAGTGGATGAGCACTGTGAAGAACTGGATCTGTGTGGGGAGAGAGAGAGGATGAGAGAAAGAGAGAGAGGTAGAGAAGGAGAGGGAGAGAGGAGGGGTAGAGAGGGAGAGGGGGAGATGGAGAGAGAGAGAGAGAGAGTAATTCTGCGCTAAACAGTATCAACTGGAGAGGAATATTCCAATAAATAAATTCAGGGGAATTCTCATGCATACCAGCTGGAGGGACGTCACTTATTTCTTCCACCAGAGGTAAGGCTGGATCTTCAAAGGGAAAAAAAACATCCCTTTTACTAAAATGGTTAGTCTCCATTCACCTGGGCAAGAACTATACAAATTCTTCCACTACATAAATGCAGGGGTGTTCTCATACGTACCAGTTTGAGGGACGTCACTTATTTCTTCCACCAGAGATAAGGAAATAAATCAAAAACATCCCTTCTACTAAAATGGATCAGTCTCCATTCAACAGTGCGAAAACTAAGAGGAATCTACCACTACATAAATGCAGGGGTGTTCTTATACGTACCAGCTGGAGGGACGTCAGATATTTCTTCCACCAGAGATAAGGCTGGATCCAGGGACCAAGGGCGGAGAGGAAGTAGTAGCCATACATCAGAACATGGATGAAACAGTTCACCATTCCAGAGAAGAATGCTTTACAAAAGAAAAGACAAAATAAAGGAAATAATTATGAGAGCGTGGGCCATACTAACTTGAGATAATCATACTTGGCTCACAACATCCAACCCTTTTTTACTTCTGGCTATTAGTAGTATATCTGTAGTTATGTTGACCAATTGTCCCCTTTATATTTTGTAATATCTTAGTTCTGTTGAATTTTGATTAATAATGACCATATTCTTGTGATGTGTTTGATTTGTAGATCTGTGCGAAAAGGGTGTCTATATGTAGGCAGAGGATTTTGTTTCAGAATCTGAGACAAAGTTACCAGATCCCTTTAAAGCAAGTTTGAGTGTACTATACTTACAGGATCCGCCCGCTACATAGCGTACTCCTATCCACCAGAGGATAGGCATAGTGGCATGATGGTAGACGTGGAGGAAAGAGATCTGGTTGTTCTTCTTACGCAGCATGAAGATAACCTGAGCGGAAAATAATAAGACGTTACTGAATAGGCCATTTTTGTAATGCAGTCGAACCTGTCTATAGCAACCGCCCAAGGGAAACACAAAACATGGTCATTTTTTGAGAGGGGGTGTTTCCAAAACTGGTCTATACCTTTAAAATGACATAACGGCAGTTAAAGCTTTGCTCACGATGATCCCTTTGTATGATGTATGGTGTTAAAAATGTGTATATATGTGATTATTTTTTTTCTCTTTTCTTTATTCTCCAAAGCTTACTCATGACAAGGACGTCAATTCAAGCTTTGCTTATGATGACCCCTTTTCTTTAGTGCGATGTTAAAAACTCATTTATTTGTGATGATGTATAAGGAATATAAAAGAACATAACAAATTAAAAAAACAAGAGTGGACTTGGAACTTACTCGATTCAAGCTTTGCTTATGACAACCCCTTTTCTCCATGTATGATGTTAAAAATTCATATATTTGTGATGATGTATATGAAGAATGAAATGAACATTACAACAAAACAAAACAAGAGTGGGCTTGAATCTTACTGTATCCAGCAGCTCGATGATCTTAGAGAAGAAAAACCACCAGCAAGCTCCAGCAAGCTGTAACAACAAAAAATAAAAAAATACAATAAATCAAATATGTTCAAGATAATGATCTTTCTATGAAAAAAGAATATTGCAGATGATTACAATGAAAACACCAAAA
>JARBES010000122.1:5987242-5998450 GCA_030265145.1 Strongylocentrotus pallidus
AGAAATACCGGTAGTGATTTTCGATATTTATGCATTTGGTATATTATGTAATACAAAATCAACTCAAATTGATGAATCAGTTGCTTTCAAAATGTATAACATGTAGATATGAATTGTAGTATCCACTTTTAGCAAATAAATTGAAAGTTTGTTGAAACAAGAGTTTTAACAATTCAAATATTTACATAGACCCTTTCTTTTTACTGCATTTAAAGTAGCTCTCGATTAAGATGGCAGACACTATTGTACAAAACTATAATAATAATAATAATTATTATTATTATTATTATTATTATTATTATTATTATTTGTACTTCCCACTTTCTGATATAATACCACTCAAGGTTCTACAATGTAATAGGACAGTAATAATGCAGGATAGTTTAGTTTTTAGATTTTAAATTTCCTTCCACTCTATGGACTGTAGGCTAGTACTGTGGTACGTGAATTACAAAAATGTATGACATCTTATAAAAGGCTGATAGATATTTTTAAGTATGCAAGATCTGTTTCTACTTTTGTTACTGTGAAAAAAAATGTGCCATATGAAGATCTAAAGGAAATTGACAGTGAGGAAGTTGCAATTTTTTTTAATTGATGGCAATATGTCAAATGTTTGCTTCGAAGTAGATTTGGTGTTGGTGTAATAGCTGTTGTTTTTAGAGATTTTAGAGTTTAGAATCACATGATTTTCATATTGGACAAGGGGCATTGGCTTTGTCATATTTTTAATTGATTTTGCTTTTATACTTTTTAAAACATTAGGAAATTGAGCTCTCTTCCATTTATTGTGTATTCTGTCTGTATAGTCGTAGACTTCATGAATTCAGTTTATGAGACTAATTCTCTGTTTAGTAGCCGAAGAATAAGAAATAGAATCATGTTTGGTAATTCAGTAGATGCATTCGTTTGGGCAATACAAGATGTGCCCTAATTCTCTATGAATGTCATCGTTGAAAGAAAATATTTCACTTAAGTACAAAAAAAATCTTGATACTCGAATAAATAAATAGTCAATTTTCACTGAGTGTGGTTCATAATCCGTCAGAGATTACAGAAGGCTAAAATTACTTGTAAGATCAATTTGAACAGAAAGCTGTATGATTGCTTTCTGTTTAATGAATAAATCAAATCAAATCAAATCAATTAAATCAAATCAAATCAATGAATGATATCTATTTACCACGATCTTCTGTTGGACATTTGAATGCATCTTGATTGCCAGTTTTGCCATGGACCATTGATATATAATCTTGCGCATTGTTTTTAATTTTAATTTGTATTCTGAAATATATTTGGGGAGTGTGATGCTACTAAACAGCATAGTTTTGGTGGTGAGTATGTTAATACGTAGAAGTTAAAAATCATATTGTAGGAATTTGCTTTTGTCCTTTCCAAATCAAATTGAACATCAACAAATATTATAATGACTACAGGGCCCAGCTGTACGAATAGTTATGTTGATTCAAATCAATTTAAAAGTTACAATCTCCTTTGTCAAGATAATTTGTGTTAATACCAGCGTCAGATTAGGTTGCAATCTTTGTAAGATGGGGCCTTGAAGTTATAAGTTATAGAAGTTACTTTGCATAGAACTTTTGCACATTTTGTAGCAACAGGGAAAAGCATGATTAAATACTGGTATGCGTAACACTTTTGATTAATAATGACTAAAAATGTGAAACTCTAGGTCAAATTTATTTACACCCATAGTAGGAGAGAAAATTTGTATATTATTTATGTGAACGGTTAGTATTGAACAAAATCATAATGCACGGATTCTGTAAGTGTGTGTTGATACGTGTATGGACATTAATGCACTCTTGAAAGCGTATTGTGAAACGTATTGTAAAATGTAATTGGACAAATGACAACAAATGCTGCTGGTGTTCAAAATGTAGGGAATTAATGATCATGCATATTTTATGTATTACCTAATTAGTAATTTGTTCATTGATTATTATTTATAAGTTTTTTAATATTTTCAAAAACGATAAGATGATGTTCACCTTACATTCGGAGATGCGATGTTCAAAACACTTAACGGTATACCGAGAATCAACGTAGAAGTAGAACTTAGGAAGCATGTTCATATTTTAAGGGTCTTTTTTGAAATCATGTTTTGTTCTTGGGAGAACTCGAACAGATGTATGTTCAAATGTACATGTGCATGTACAAAGACAAGTGTTCTGTTATATACATGTTCCTGAAATCATGTTTTGTTCTTGTGAGAACTCAAACAGATGAATGTTCAAATGTGCATGTGCATGTACGAAGACAAGTGTTCTGTTATATACATGTTGCATGAAAGTGCATGTTTATGTTTTTTGTATACCCGTGAAAATATATGTAATAGATAAGAAGAAAAAAATTAACAACTCCAAAATGACATGTAGAAACTTGTATTCTAAGCCTTTTCATACTCGCAATCATGCATTTAAAAGAAATTGCATTAGAAATTCTCAGTACTTTTTGAAAAGTGTGATTTCACTATATACATCATCAATTATGAACAACTCATTTTAAATCCATTGTATGTTATATATTTATTATAAAGTGCGTTATATGGTGTAGGTTTGATGTACAACCTACTGTATTTCAACTGAAGTGCACTTTTAAGTCTGTATATACTTGTATACCGAGTTTAGGCACAGATTCTTTCAATCTTCTCTCTGTGAATAAATACAAATCAATGTAGTGCGATGAAATGTCTCAGTTCCAAACGTGTGTTTCATTTCCGAGTTACATGTATGAGAGAGAGTGAGGGTGTCGTTTAGGATTTATGAAAGTGGATTGAAGTCTGTGGTGAAGATACTACCTGTACTGTGCAAGGATGCCAGTTTTCAGGCCCTGGCGAGTTATTTTCAGACCATAGTTTAGGCTTTGTTGGGTACCTCTGTATGAAACAAATCTATTTTGTCATCAATAACTAAGAAAATGAGAGTTTATGAAATTTTCTGTAGAGAGCAAATTGGAGACGACTTAACGACTTCTGAATGAAATATTGTTAAATATCAAGGGGGGTGTTTCACAAAGATCCTAAGTCAAACTTAACTCTAAGTTGGACTTGAAAATTATGAAGAGCCATTTGTAGCCTTAAAATAAAATATATACAAAAGCGAAAAATCAAGTATTTTAGACTTTTTATAAATTCCACATCAAGAACATGAAATCTCCTTGATAATAGAAAATTTGAATGATTTGAATCGACATAATTATTATGCCTTTAAACAAATATTTTCATAGATGCTAACGGCTTTCCATAATTGTTAAGTCCAACTTAGAGATAAGTTCAACTTACGATCTTTGTGAAACGCCCCCCTGTACCGTTATTAGAAACCGCTATTTTTGCCAGTGGTGAACAGGATTGTGTCATCTTTCAGAAAAAGACCTAATCCTGGAGATTGTAAGAACAGGATATTCTCACGCTGAAAATGAAACTTTGTGAAAGGATAGTCGCTTTTGGCTTTCATTTGTCTTGGCATTCATTCAAGAGGGATAGGATGGATGAAAGACTGGTGAAAAGGAGCAATGGCAGAGATAGACAAAGAAGAAAAATGAGTGAAAGAGAGAAAAGAGAGGAAGAGTGGGACATAGAGTAAGAGGTATATGTATAGAGCAGGGATGGCAATTTTCAGGCAATAGCCTGAATTCAGGCCCTAGCAAGTTATTTTCAGACCATAGTTTAGGCTTTTTTGTGTACAAAATAGCTCATTCTAGGGAATTTTCAGGCCCTCTGATCGATTCTAACTGGCAACCATGATTGAGAGAGATAAAGTGGAGAGGGAGAGGGGTAGAGAGGATAAAAAGAGGGGTAGAGAGAGGGACAGATGAGATCAAGAGAGAAAGATCAAGAGAGACAGAGGGAGAGATGAAGGATGAAGAGACAGAAAGAGCAATCATAAATGGAATTATAGTGAGATGTGGACAAAACTGATGGGGGAAGAGGTTAAGAGATTTAATTAAAATGAGAAAAGAAGACGACGCCACCATTTCATTATCAGCACTATCACCATCATCGTCATCATCCAAATCAACAATTCCGGGAGGAGAGACCCAAGGCCTGAAGGTTACAGTGATTCAGTTTGCTTTTCGCTTCCCAGGGTCAGGTGATGCCAAATACATCATAATAATAATGATAACAATCATCATCATTTCAATCATCATCAATATCATCACCATCACCACCATCATCATTATCATCGTCATCACCACCATCATCATCATCATCATCATCACCACCACCATCATCATCACCACCATTACTATCATCACCACCGTCATCATAATCACCAACATAATCATCATATGACCAATGTGTCCATTTTTGTTCCATTATCAAACATATATGGAGCACGATTTTACAACTGATCAAGTTTACAGTGCTTTAAATTTGTCATGAGTGTACAAACACGACTAACGGCAAACAAAGAATACAATATCAAAGATGATTTTTGATTTTAGTGCAAAATCTGACCCGCTATCTTCCACTTCCATAGCGGATACAGACATAGATTTAATATTCAAAATTCTCTCCACATTTCATTCCAGTGCCTAGCTGCAATTTCTTTTACAAATAAAATGAGATTCAACACCCTCTTTACCTACTGTCTATTTCAGCTTGCAATGCTTTATCCTGCATTGCCTGTTATATAATGATTCCATAACGGGCTGTATAAGTATAAAAAGTGTGTTTTTACACAGAATAACTGGATAACTAATATCAAGGACTGGGATAGAAGTACAGTCAAACCTGCTTTAGTGACCACCTGTATAGAAAGACCACCTGTCTACAAAGACCACATTTTTTAAAGGGTCCCATAATAATAATAATAATAATAATCTTTTAAAGTCCACTCCAAATTTTATTAAGTTAAACCGAAAATGGAAATTCTTTTCGCCCAATTGATCGTGAGCCCGGCAGCCACCGAGCAGCCCCAGATAAACGTTACTCTATCCCTTATTGTTGAACCCCAAACAAGGTAGCAACAACTCCCGTCTTTTAACGTCTTTTGGTATGAAAAATTATAGTTTTAAAATGTATAACTGGATAACGACTGTAATGTTCAAACATGTCAGGAAAAAAGATTTTTGCGTTGTGTATGGTTATTTTCATGGAAGTGTTTGTTTAATTCTGCCAGATGTATAGATCACAAGAATACAAGATCTTTGACTCTTTTTCCTGTCTCTATTAAATATTACAATTACATTTACATATCTTCCGACCATATGTCTGGGATAACAAGTGAATAATATGTGAAGAAAACGGAGGAAATTGAGCTGATAGGCCTAGCTGATAGGACCTGTAGTCCCATATATGCATATATGTGTTTGTGAATTGGTGCCTTTGAGGGTGTTTAAATTAAATTGAAGTACATTTGTATTTTTAAAGATTGCTGGTTTTGGCAACTCATCGACTTTGAGATAAACGAGTCATATTGAATCTTTAACAGTTTTTTCTGTTAATTCAATTCCATTACAATGATTCGAGAACACTTTTTAAACAATTTTCAGAAGTTTTCAATAGCTTGGCTCAGCTTTGAAAAAATAAATGGTAGCAGCTGCTTAAATTCCAGGTGCGTATTGAATCAAGATCAAAATTTGCAAAATATTTTTGCATCATTTTTACATTGACTATCAAATTGCTTATCAAATTGAACTAGATTCCCTAAAGCTACGCTTATTTGCATATATTGCACCCTGTCAAAATAGTATATTTACAAATTATTACATTTGAGATTAAAGATTTGTGATTTAAGGTGAATTTCATTGAGTCATTAATGTCATAAACACATTAAAAATCAGTATACCAGTTTTCAAATCCAGAGAGAGAGAGAGACAAGAGAGAGGGGGAGGGTGAGAGAGAGATAGAGAGAGAGAGACAGAGACAGGGAGAGAGAGCAAGATAGAGATAGCAAGATAGAGAGGGAAAGACAGACAGAGCGAGAGAGAGAGAGAGAGGGGAGAGGGGAGAGAGTGAGAGGGAGAGAGTGAGAGGGAAAGAGAGAGAGAGAGGAGAGTGACAGAGAGAACGACAGAGAGAGAGAAAGAGCAAAAGGGGAAAAGAGGGTTAAAATAGCAGAAACGAGATGGAAAGAGAGCGAGAAAAGGACAGAGGGAAGAGCAGAGGAAAAGAGAAAAGTGGAGCATGAAAATAATTTTACTTCTTGCCCATACATGAATATGTAGAATTGTAGACAGTCTAAACCACAGTGACAGATCACAGGTCCACTATCAACTATACATGTATTCAGCTTGCAACCCTGGTTTTAAAAAGTGTCTGGTTCAGGGTTAGGTTCTTACCTGCACAACACATACAATTATTTTTAACATACCATGTTCATGTACATGTAGCTTTTATTAAAGGGAAATCCAACCTTACAAGGTACTATGCCCCATTTGCAGCCAACATCAAATTTTGTAGAACTTTGCAAGAATTATGAACATGTCATGTATGTCGTATCTGTGAAATTTAAACGTTAGCAGTTTCCTATTATTCAAATTATGCAAAGAAACCTGTTTACTTTCTAGACTTCACTGTCAGACACTTTGAGTGACTGACTGACTTCTTTTTCTTCTTTGGTAATAACATACAGAAAATGAGCTGTAAATGTACATGAGCATTTGTCTACATCAATAACCCACTCCTTTTTAATGGCCAAAATTAAACTGATTGAATCTTTGCGCAACACAAAATCAGACTATTACTAAAATAATTGCAATCACTAAAGTCGATTCACAACTAATGCTCGTTATTTTACCACTAAAAGACATTTTCAAGCCCTTTTGTTTCGAGGGAAGTTCTAAATTAGTAATATCTTTCAAATGCCGTTGGAATTTAACCTTTTCATTTGTTTGGCCTGCAAATGCGACATAGTACCTTTAATAACAAACATCTTGTCGAAATGAGAGCAGACAAATTTCACTTATTTTTCTGCTTTCTTTTCCAACAAAGTTATTACAAGGGTTGGATTGCCCTTTTATTCCTCCATCCACTATACACAAAGGCAACAAAACAATACATAAATCTTTGGTTACGACAATAATAATCTCTGAGTGTATATATATGGAATACAATAAATATAAAATCTTAAATTCAGGCAATTCATGTCCTAAAATGCAAAATAGCTGTGTATTGTTCCAACCGTGCAACTGTAAATGTACGTTGCCAAACCTGTTTTAAAAAATCGCCTTGAATAATGTTCATAGGTATACATGTAGTCATTTGTTTCGATGCGGAAATTGCCATCTTATAACTTGTTAAAATTAAGATGAGCAAAATTCATGTGAGATAAAGCTTGTGCCCTTTACCTGTGTACAGTCTCATACTGAAAAATTAAATAAATTCATGAATTGTAAACTTTGGAAGTAAACCTAAGTAAGTGTTCTATAAATTATTGTATCGTTCTTGATTCTTGGTTTCATTTAAACAACTGTTATATCTAAAATTGCAAAAGCAGAAATTGTAATCAAAATTAAACGGCAAAAGTTTTGTAACACAACATTTTTCTTCTGTAAATTTAGGTTGAGCAGAGCTGCAAAATGGCTTTGTAAATATGATTAAAAAAAGAAGATTCCTGTTTAACATGTAGTTCACTGTTAATTAGAGGAGCTCCTTAAGTTGCTGATAAGGAAATACAAACACTGCAAAAGAAGTATGGCACTAGTATCTTAATCTTGTATGAGCGTAATACAAAAATTTTAGTGCTCAAAACGATTTCCCAATATCTCATCTAAAAAAATATGCTTAATTCTCGGCAGTAGTTTTACTCTGAATATGATGATGAAAGCAACGCAGTTCTTGACCTTCAAACAAAATGTGATACTTTGGCTTAGCTTGGACAATTATTCTGGAATAATGGCAGGTCCTGCAAAATCAAATTGCAAAACAATAAGATTTCAAACAAACAATTAAAAAAAATTGTAGATCTGAAAATATGAATTTTCGATCTGGTGCACTAAAGCGAAACAATCCTTTTGAAATGTCACTATTTTTTTAGATATGTCAATAAGGACATAAGCACAGGTTACTATCAAAATATGCTGGGTAATTTGAATGCAGAATAATTAAGAAAATCTTGGTTATATAAATATCCAAATTTGGCCTGAAACTTTTGGTACTAGTTTTAAAGTCAAAGGCAACAGGAATTACAAATACACAGTAAACAATAGACATTCTATATTTATGTGTTCTTTACTGTTCTTTACTGATCTTTACTTCAATGTTCGTTACTGTTCTGTATTTGCTTTGTGACGTGGTGTCATAATACACAGTCTCCAACTACAAAGAGACAATGTTCCGTATATCCTCTAGCATACCATGTCTGGCGAGTTCGGTCTACTACTGGGTTCCTCTTTGACCTTTAACCCCTGACCTTTGGTATCCAAGGCGCTGCCTTGCCACGGCGACGCAAGCGCCATCATGGACACGCCTTCCATCTGATGCGTCGCTATGGCGACGGGGTCGTCGGCAGCTGCAGGAGGGGACGGGGAGGGGGTCGACGACGTCGAAGCCATGTGAACGGACGACCTTTGACCTATGGATGAACTTTGACATGTGTCTTTGGGGTCAGGATAGACGTGGTGGATAGATGAAGAGTGTGGGCCCGGAGTGGACAGACAATACCCCCTGCTTGAACTGAGCGGTGAGGGTGCCATTGACGAAGACATCATGGACGATGACCGCGATGAAGTCGACGTCGATGCCGATGTCAGAGGGGAAGATGAAAGCATCTGTGGTGAGGTGGACGATGTAGCTGAGAAGTGATGTATCGGTGAGGTCGTCGTTGACGACCCTGTGACCTCGGAATGTTCTGCATTGTCCTTGTTACGGGCCATCTTTGAAAAGCGTTGACTGTTGGCGATGTCCTTGGGGTCTTGTAGAAACCTGATTGTTTATTTAAGGTGATAGAAATGAGAAAGTGGATGGTAAAAATTCCGTCAAAGAAAAACGCACAATCATACTTCATCATTTTTTAAAGAAAGGAGTGGCAATAACATTGAGTAACATAATAATTTGACACCATTCGTGTGTAGCAAGAACAGGTGGTGTCAATCACCAGGAATAACCTTCAGTTCTGTGATTAACAGGCCTTTTGTAATGCTCTGCATTTTCCACCAGTTGCCCCATATGGAAAATTAATTATTTTGCATGAGACTAGGGAGTATTTCGTGATGGGACCACAGGTTTGCTGTGTGCGAGACTTGTTCACCCATTCATGATATTTCCACCAAGTCTGGTGCCAGCGAATTATGACCTACTGTACATGGAAACTGACAACGATCTCCCTTTAAAGCCCCTCTGCACTAGTTTGGTCAGGAGGGATTAGACCTCCCTGCATGGTCACTGACAGGTGGTTATCTCATCAACTCAGCTCTCAATTAATATAAGAAAAAGAGGATCATGGGGGACCAACAGACACCGATTGGGGAAGTTTTCTATATAGAGGGAGCAAGTAGCTACAAGTAGTACAGTGGGGCTTTAAAGCAAAAGACAATGAATGACAATTCCAGCATCTTTTATTATGCGTGGGACTACAAACCTGTACGTTAGCTTCTGCCCCTGTTCCTTCTGTAGAATCCCCATCTTATAGTAGTACCGGAGCGCCCTGGAGAGCTTCTCGTACGTCATGTTGGTCCTGTTCTTCTGCAGGCCCCAGAGATTGGCGATCTGGACCGGGTCCAGGATCCGGAAGACCCTCTCTCGTCGGTCCTCCCAGCGGATGTAGGGCTTGTAGGTCTCGTTCTTCAGGAGCTGGACCAGGAAGTCCCAGAGAAGACGACAGTCTCCGCCTGTTTCAAAAAGAAGATAACAAATAAAAACAGGTAATTCTTGAGGGACTTGGTTTACATTGTTCATATGAGAGGAAATGGTGCTAAGGTAGTGAATTCAATGCTAGATGTACAATTAAAGATATTCTAAAAGTTTGAATGAAAACAGACCATTATTAATGACCAAAAAATGGGGAAAACTCATCTGATCGATTCCTTAATTCTCCCACCTATATTATTACATTTTAGGTGAATTTAAATGTTCACAAAGCAATGAATTGGCTCTACAGTGTATACCTTTCCAGACATTTAAGTGTTGAAATATTTTTTAAAGCCTGTCTGATGTCTTATTTTCATGGAAAAACGGTTAGGAAAATTCAAAAATAGTTCAGAGAATTTACTTTTAGAGGGTGTTGCACAGTGACACCTTCAAAGAAAACCATAAATATCTTTGTGGTTTGAGAATTTTTTCAGGAATTTTTGTATGTTAGAGGGTTAGTACATTAGAAGGAATATAATAAGTAACATATCATACACAAATTACA
Organism: Strongylocentrotus pallidus; assembly: GCA_030265145.1. Taxonomy (NCBI): domain Eukaryota; kingdom Metazoa; phylum Echinodermata; class Echinoidea; order Camarodonta; family Strongylocentrotidae; genus Strongylocentrotus; species Strongylocentrotus pallidus. Next base: position 5,997,559 of record JARBES010000122.1, read on the forward strand.
AACAAATTTCAACAACCTTCAACAATATTACTGAGTCACTTTAAAGCATGAAATGCATGAACTACAACTTTTGCGTCAACAACCAAAATTAACTATGACTTTTGACTGGATTGAGACATTAACATTATCAATGTATACATGCACTATGAAAATATATTTGACATACTTTTACTTTACTTGCATGGAAGGCAAACTAATTCTTCTCCAGTCCTATTTCTGAAAATTGTTTTTGTGTTGCTTTTCTCAGAATATCGCCCACAAACTTGGCATACAAAAGGGATATCTATTTTGCAGGAGCATCAAAGAGGAAAGGGAAATTTATTTCGATCCTTCCTGACCACAAATTTCTAGGTAAATGTAAAGTGAGCAGTGTTGGATAGCCGATCAGTTCATAGCACAGACTCATAAAGTAGATTAACACATTGAGGTGGTGAAAATCATTCTCTTTTGGTTTAATATACAGTTAACAATTAAATTATTGCAAAGGAAAAAGGGCAGTTGTCGATAGGAAAAGGGGCACTTTTTAATATTTTTTGGACAACAAAGGATCGTGTTCTTCTCAAGATTTCTTCTCAAATATATTATTGAACGAAGTTTACATCAAAATAATAATATACAATAGAGACATGCATTGTGTAATTTCATTTAGTCTGGGTATTCCCTTGATAGGCCTTTGCTATTCCTACCACATTATGAGTAGTACATGTTTCATTTGAATCTTTGTTACATATATATACATACACATGTTGATTGTATTTCTTTATTTTTTTGTTAAAGGGATCCGGTAACTTTGTCTTAGATCCTTTAGAAATAACCCTTGATTTAGCTCATGCTGCAATGATAATTATAAACCTTTAGGTCAGTCAGGAACTCCATGACTTTTACAAGCCGA
>JARBES010000122.1:6347946-6362752 GCA_030265145.1 Strongylocentrotus pallidus
GTTGCTTTCATACTGGCCGTTTCATCGGATGCGTCCGGATGCATCCGATGAAAATCAGGCCAGTTAGAAAAGGGTATTAGGGGTAGCTTTCATATAGGGAATCCCTCCTTTCTGCATGCCTATCCTAAATGCTGTCATAAATTGCCATTGTTATTTGTTATCACTATCTTGTTTTTTATCATTCCATTTTGTATTTTTATGTTTCAAATGTTTTCATGAAGAGTGTTGAATAAACTTGAATTGAATTGAATTCTTCCTTATCATTATTTCTCCTTTTATTTTCATTTTTCTTTATTTCTTTCTCCCTACCGTCATGATGATCATGTCTCGTCTTAAGAAATAGTGATATTTGTTTATTCAAAGAGCACACATGGCAAACATTACCCTCGAAGATCGCTGAAGATGAATGAAGAAAAAACGGGGAATAACCTTACAATTTTATACATATTTTTTATTTGGCTGTAGGGCATGTCTTATTTGGATAGCACATTTATTTTGGCAAATTCTGTCTTTGAACATACGTCACTTCACAATTACATCGTCTAGTGAGTGGGAGGAAAAACTGAAAGACAAACATCGAAAAGGACGACAGGAAATCTCCTCTAAACATTGAAAAGTCAGACCACCTGTAAATCAAACTTTTTAAACTATTATTTCAGAAAATAACAGAGATATCTAATCGTTTAATTAACACGTCTATTGATCAGCTTAGTAGATCAAATCTATCTTTTTTAAAGATAAGATATATGTCATTTAGAAGTCATAGGATAAAAATTTAGCGCGCGTGCGCAAACAGATTAAACGTTTTAAAACGCCGCTATCTAGATTACAAGGGGTGGATTACATTTATGAGCTTTGCGGAGTTGCTGGTATGTAGCTCGTAAAGCTGCTCAAATACAATAACATCAACGGATATGTATTTTGTGACTGAGGCACGCGAACAGTTTTAGTAAATATTTACCTGTAAGTAATTTTGTTGTCTGGAAAATAATGTGGTGGTGGTTATTTTACCTGACTGCTAAAAAAGCATAAATGCTTGTTAGTAAGCAACCAGACGGCCGACGGTAATGAGGATTAATGCCTTACCAAAGGGCACTAGCATAATTTTATATTCTTGCTTGAAATGCTTGAGAGGGTAGCAGATTTACTTTTTTGTGTAACGCATTCTCCAAAGACTAAAAATGAAGAAGAAGAAAGTCTGCACATAAACACTAGCAGCATATAGGAGATGTTTTTCAGCTACAAAGTTAATATAAGTCATATCGCACATACAGGTGTAATAGGGCTATTATTCTGAAAACAAAGTAAGGTAAGTCCTAACAAGAAATGATGAATAAAAAAATAAAAAAGTCACCCGAAGGTTTGTTATTCTGAAAACCTTACCTCGCCTGTGTTGAACTGAAGGTTCGTCATGAATATTTGAAATCAACTAATGTTTGGAAAATGAATAAACCTTCGAAAAATGGACCTTCAGAGACGTTTTGTGCGTTGATGGGATAAGAAACTTTTGCGATAACGAACCTTCGGCTAAATTAACCTCTTTGTAACGAAGTAACATGCAATTGTGATAAAAGAACCTTCTGAAAAACGAACATAATGATTTCGAGCACATTCAAGCCACCCTCTCTCTGTGTCTATGTTAGCATCTCACTCTGTCTGTCTGTCTGTCTCTGTCTCTGTCTCTCATTCTTTTTCTCTCTCTCTTTGTATGTCTCTGTCTCTTTCTCTATCTGTCTTTCTGTCTCTCTCCCCCCTCTCTCTCTATTTATGTCTGTGTGTTTTTTCTCTCTCTCTCTGATTCTCTCTCTCTGTCTCTCTCTCTCTCTCTCTGCCTCTCTCTCTGTCTCTCCCATCTCTGTCTCTCGCCCGCTCGCTCTTTTTCCTTATCATCGTTTCTCTCCTTATATCTGCAACCGCATATCATTGACTCGACTTCACTGTATTCCTTTTGTTTGTGGTCTATGTTTATCAATCTTTCTTCCTGACTTTCTCTGTCCATCTCTCTCCTTCATTCTCCACCCCTCATATCGATCGTTGCCTTTCTTCCTCTCGTCCCCCCCCCCCCTCTCTCTCTCTCTTTGCCTCCCTCTCTCACGTAAGGCTAGTACACCACTCTCTAAATATATACATATTATGCAAGAATAATAAACACAACTGTTTATGGATAATAATCACAATGGTTTTTTTTTCTTCTAATAACTGGCAAAAATCCTATTTTCGAATTGGAAGTAGACCTAGAGACCTAAGATTTGTCCCATAAAATGTTAAATTGAGATCTAACCAGTGCATTTCTAAGATACGCCATTTTCCTTTATGAAATTGTCACGTGCCATTAGAAGTTATAAGATTGCTTAACAATTAAGACGTCGGCAGTCAACCGCCACACGTGTCTGCAGGTAACAAGACTTTAATCGAGAAAGGTGTAATTAAAAAAAGTCTGAATTGTGAATTGTTTGTCTTAATGTTATCTCTATAAGCTGTGTTTTAAACTGCAATTGTCATGATTATAGGCTCAATAAAGAGATAAAGGTCACGCGACCTTTAATACCTAAAAAGGCAAAGAACAAATATCATAAAATCACACTTTATCGAGCAGAACAACAGGGAAGTACATAATGCAGATGAAGAATTACAATAAACTTAAATGTCATGTCCGGTCCTGACCATTCAAAAGTTGAATTGAATAAAAAGTGAACAATTGAAGAAAAAAACAGTAAAAGTGCATGTCATCAAAACCCGATGAAATATATGAAAGTGACGTCCTCCCCTCAGTAATGCCCATCACATATGAGATTATGAAAAGTCAAGTTTTTAGTTTGTTTTTGGACACCGACCTGTATATTCTTTTCTTTATATTACAATAATTTAAAAACAGAAATAGAAAAGGGATAAACCTCTTTGACTCTTTAGATTGATACAAGATACAAACTTTATCTAATAAGAATAAATCATATTCTCACAATAAACCACTTCTTGAAAGAAAAAAAGGTTTATAAGGAAAATTATTCTAACTGTATTGGCAACAGTTTCTAAATATATAGTGAATAATATAGGAGGCGCGATAGCTCAGTTGGTAGAGTAGTGGTCTCGTAAATCGGCGACACGGGTTCGAAACCAAGGCGGTGCGCTAGTGCCCTTTGGTATTAAAGGCATTAATCATCATTACCAGGTCTCTCGGAGAGGACCTAAAGCCGTCGGTCCTCTGGTTGCTTACTAACAAGCATTTATGCTTTCTTAGCAGTCAGGCAAAATAACTACCATTATTACCAATATGTCTGATGGACTTCCCCCTTTAAATTCCACAGGTGCCTAACTCCAAACTGCAAGGAGGACTCGCAGATCCTATATATATACCGTAACAATAGGGGGTAAAAGGAAATAGCTACCACGGGGGCTGGTGTTGCATTTCACACCCCTACAACAGATTAGAGAATGTGTTCTCTAGAGATAGTGACAATTAATGGATTCACATGACTGTAATCCATTTTATCGCTTTTATATCTGAAGTACCGCACGTGCCAACTCCAAAGACGTAAAGGTGTATGAACTATTTAAACATTTTATTTCCCTGTAGACCGAAAAAAAATGTTTGCATAGGATTCATCTAAATTTGAAAAATTGAATTTTTAGTGCAATATGAATCGTTTTTAGTGTTATCATTTCTGAAATTGTTATTTTCTATTTGTTTGTTTGCAATCTTATTGTCATTTCATTTATTATATATACTTTTTATTTCTTTGTTCTGCCATTCTCTATCTTTCTCCATCCTCTCTAAGAAAGTCATATGATTTTGTCAAGCTTCAGAGGAAAAGGAAAATTCATGCTCACACCATTTTAGTGAATACAAAAACATTTTGAAATAATTGTAGGATGATTTGTTTCTTCTTTATTTGAAACACATAATGGTCTTTATGTATATGTATACGTGTAGATTGCGTTCCTCTATACCCTTTTTCGTTTCTTCGGAATCGTCAACAAATAATAATTTACAGTTTATTAAAACACTTCCTTATTCTAATCATATTTAGCACTACCGGTCTTACATTTGTTTTTATATTTGCATTTGTTCAATGATTATGAATATTTTTTGACTGACATAAGTGCTATACAAGAACCCAATATTATTATTATTATTATTATTATCGGTAAAAATATATTATTTTCCTCATATTCTCCTCAATCACCGGCCTCGACCCGAATTATCTTTATTTTCGTGGATTTACTTGTTATGTTCTTCATCTATTTTGTTTATCAGTATTCACTGTTGTTTATTTATTTGTCTCCTTGGTACGTCTTTACTCTTGGAATCTCTTGCAATATTCCATTATCAAAACTTCCTTCTGAACGGAGCTATGATAGTCGAAGACCAATTAATTTGAGAGAAGGCTCTACCAAAATCTATTTGTCTCCTTTGTACGTCTTTACTCTCGGAATGTCTTGTAATGTTCCAATAACAAACTTCGTTCTAAACGGAGCTATGATAGTCGAAGACCAATTAATTTAGGAGAAATCTCTACCAACCCCCCCCCCCCCCCTCCTCTTCTCGTTCACTCTATTGACTTTTTGACTCATCACCGTTTAGTGTCCTCTTGGCTCAAACAACCCATTATTTAATCAGCTCTCTCTTCTAAATCTTTTGACCAAGGTGTCAAGCCTTGCTGATTATCTCTCAAAAGCATCATCTAATCCTCCGTAAGTGTAAACACCGCCCTTGTGTTCTTTTTAAAGTCTTTTCGCTCCTCCCATTATTCAATGTCTTTTATTTTTGATACCAAGAGAAAATGATAGGTAAATAATAGTTGGGAGTTACCCAGGACAATGTAGACCAGGTCTTCGCAAAGCCATAAAAGTACGTGTTTTGTATGCAATCATATTCATTAACGAGTCGAGAAGTAAATACGAAAATCGCTTCGCGATGACTGTGCGGCTTCGCTGACTCCACCCAACCACGATTCGCAAAGATTCTACGCTGTGCAAACGTTGAGTTATCGGTCACGCGCAGCTTGGGGAGCAGCCTGACGAGTTGGAAGAAAAACCTAGCACCAGCTACAAGTTTGATTCTGTTTGCAAATTGTCTGAGAAAATTTTGCGTCTGGGAGAGGAATCACTCAAATGACATATTTAAAGGTTGATCGTTAGGTGATTACGTGTTTGTTGTGAGTCGGCTAAAGTCGTATACATTATTTGTTCTGGTGGTGAATCAGCATTTTGGGGGATGGCACCGATTCGCCCGCAGGTTTGTCCTTATTTTCGAGGCGAACAGGTGATAAATAGAAGATTGTAAGGATTTGATTAAGATGCTAAAGGGCAAAATAATAATAGACACACCGTAACTACCCCCAAACAAAGAATCCGAATGAAAGTACGCCGAACACCCGAACGAAACTAACCCGAAAGAACGAATAAGAGTGACCGAAAGAAAGCAGACCAGAACTAAAGAAACTCGGAGAAATCCGAACGAAATTGACCGAAAGATAGCAGACCCGAACGAAAGAAGCCCGAAGAAATCCGAACGAATGAGAATAACCCGAACGAAAGTAGCCAAATGTGAACAGCTTGAAGGGAAGTAACCGAACAAATTTAACCCGAACGAAAGTCGACCGACTAGTGACGAGAGCACTACCCACGAACAGGTCAAAAATTCAAGGTTAATTTTTCTTTAATGCGCTCGCGGTTAAAATGACATTGCTTATATCTATCCAAAACTACAGTTTTGACAAATAAAGTAATTAAATAGTATAGTAAACATCACACCTGATATGGTCTGAAGAAGAAAACAAATTCTTCAACAAACAATAGTGTTTGTTTTTATAACAAAAAAATATGTTTGGATAGGAGTTGTTTTCCTTTTATAACGTCCGGTTGCAACCGCAGATTATGCCTTGTGGATTGTCTATACCACTCTAGTTGTCAGATCTTGTGTATCAAATCAACCCGTGCTTATCCATGGATCATGAGGTCCATGGTTTATCAATCATTTTATTTAACTGTAAAGTTCCAGTTTCATACAAACAGATACATGCGTATACCAACAGAAACAAATATTTTGTTCTTCTTTCCGTTAGGGAAAGAAATTGACTAACAGCAAAGAAGACTAGAAATATGATACCCTTCTTTCATGGAAAGCAGGGCGAAGTAAAGGAAATAGAAAAAAACGAATAAAAATGGAGAAACATCACGGAGGAAAGTATAGTAAAGGTAGAGAGAGAGTGGGGCAAAATAAGGGAGAGAGAGAGAGAGAGAGAGAGAGTGGGGAGGGAGAGGGAGAGTGAAACATAAAGAGGAAGGAAGGAAATAGGATTAAGATAAAGTGAGTTTAACCGAATGTTTGGATAAAATCTACGAAAAGAGATTAACATCGCTGTGATCACGGATACGCGTTCAGGAGGACGTTCAACTCGAATATACAACTCAATACAAAGACCCCCCCCCCCCTTCCCATGCTGGCGTATCCTCCTCGGCATTGGACATGACATTGTGTCCGTCCCTGTTTTAGTAATACTTAATTACTTTGATTGACGTATTGTTTCATTTTTGAATGTTCTCACATTGTATGATAATTGTTACAATATTGATGTGCAAGGGGAATCGTTTTTAATTCAGTCTATTTTATCAAACCATAAACCATGCCTCTCAATTCGAGGTCCAACATTTTCACATGTTCTCTTTTTTTATCATAACTGCAATTTCCAAGCCCATTGTTTTTTTTTATTACTGTAACAATCGTGATTTTAAAAAAAATGTTTGTTTGCCTTTCTAATGCCATTTTAATAGGAGAGAGAGAGGGAGAAAGTGAAAGAAGAAAAACAAGAAGGTAAAGAAGAAGAAGAAAAAAAAAGACGAGAAAGAAGAAAAAGTGAGAGAAAAAGGAAGATAAATTTACTATTAAAGAAAGGACATCAAAGAGTCTTTGCTCTACTCTCTGATACTTGAGATGCTTCGATCCTCAACCAGCTCTTGAAACAGAAAACAATTAAAAAAATATCTGGTGGGCGATAAAATTGCTTTTTTATTGTTTTGAGGAACGAAAAGGAAAGAAAGTGAGATTATTTCTGGCTATTAACAGGATAATTACTTTCTTTAGCAGAAATGGATTGGTCAGGGGTATATTCAAGGTAATAACACTATATAGCGACACGCTGTATAAACGTATAAATGATGGCTCAAAATGACTTTTCGGAAAAAAGATAAGTTTTGATTTCATTCGTTTCGGAGTTGAGACAAAGACCGAGACATTAACAGAAACAAACAGAATAAGCAGTCAAGGAAACATACAAACAAACAAACAAACAACAACAAAACATCAAACGAAGTTAGTAGTAGTAGCACTATTGGTAGTACTAGTAGTAGTAGAAGAAGAGGTAGAAAAGGGGGAGGCAGAAGAAGAAGAAGATGATGATGGTGATAATTAAGGAGAATGTTGAAAATATATAATACAGATTAGAATAAACGAGATTAATTAGGAGGAAGATGGAAGATGAAAAAGAAGAAATAGTAGAAGATAAATGCTGCATTTTTTAAAAATTCGATAACAATTTCAGTACGTGTGTCTGAGGCTAAATATGCAGAACTAACATACATAATTTGCACCGCTCTACTTTTGCATGTTTGCGTCTGGATTTTAATGTCCTGTTGTTCAAACGTTACGGATATAAACAACAACTGGAATCACCCGACATGTTTCTTGTTTTCTTCCAAGAGACAATTAAACTTGGATAACAACAAAACAAGAATATTGCTAACAGCAAAGGTCAAGGTCACTGCGATATTCGGCAAATCAGTAACAGCAATTGATCGGAAGGGGCGGCAGGGGGGGGGGGGGCTGGGGCAATTTCTTAAACCAACCAACACCTGACACTTACTCATCTTGATTTAAGGTGAGGAAAAATTTGTATCATATTTTACGAAGCACAAGGGTATAGTTGAAGGTGGAATTCGAAATGTCGTTAGGGGCATTATAGTTATAGCTTGATTGAAAAAGAGGGGGGGGGGGGCACGTACGTACCCGGTATCGCCCTCCACCAGCCGCCCCAAACAAACTTGAGTGCGTTGTATAGCGGAACTACGTACGGAAGTCTGGAGAAGAAAGGGAGAGACTCGAGTTGGAAAACAACGCCGATTTTCTGATGCGGGCCAAGTAAAAACGATTCGTGGTTTCTCGTCCGAATTTTTTTCAAATAAGGAGAAAGGGTTTCATGTTACAGATGTTATTTGAAATTAAAATGTTAATGGGTCAGATTATAATTAAAAAAATGTTGATTGACATGCAATACAGAGGCTAAAACAAAAGAAAATTGCATCACATTACTGAGTTTTGTTAACTCCATCGTCGAGATGTACTCAGATTGTATTTTGTTTAGATTTCAAAACGAAGGTACAAATAACATAAAAAGTGAAGCTGGTCTAACACAAAAGTAAGTAGGAGGGGATGGGAAACTAGATTTGTTTTTGGGGGGCCTATGTATTCTTCTGTAAAGTCTACTTGAATCGTGATAGTCATGATATTATTTTGTTGTAAAGGTTATCATCAGAATGATAGTACTCTGATATTCGCGACTTTGAAAGAATGGTGATATTTCTTGATTTCTGATACTGTAAAATGATTTAAAACATAAACGCCGTTTACGTGCTATTTATCTCGACTCGGATTCATCTTTATTAATCGCTTTTAAAATTTTAAAATTCAGGTACTTCCTTTAAAATCGAATAATTAATAATCTTATGAAAAAGGTATTTTTTGATCATTTTACGTTAATATAATTATAATGATTGTATCAATTAATCTTACTTATCATTTGATTTATGTCTCATTCACGATTTATTTACGATTTTTTAACGTTTTTATTTATTCCTTTTATTTTTTATTTATCTTTAGATATTTAAGTGTTATTCATTTGTCTATATTGATTGATTGATTTGATTGATTGATTGATTTATTTCTGTTTGATTTTCTTTTTCTTTTGCATTTTTACAAATATATAACAAACAAAACATTGCAAATTTTACACATTTCAAAAGAATGTCAAATAAAGTAACTAATCGAAAACATCAAACAGGAGGGTTGACAAAGTAAGCAAAGCTTGATAGCATGACCACCCTCAATGGATCAATTATGTACTAAACGAATGTATTATTTAAATTCATTTGTTTAATCATATAATCATATAGGCCTACTTCTTCATTCATTTATCTACTTGTTAAGTATTTTGATTATCTAATTTCTATTAATAGGGATTTGTATATTTATTCAATTGTTCATTTCTTCATTAATTATTCATCTTTTTATGTATCTATTTATTCATCTATTTATGTATCTATTTATTCATATATTCATTCCTGTACTTATTTATTCATGTATCTATCTATTCATTTATCTTATTATTTATTCATCTATCTATCTATCTATCTATTTATTCATTTATTTATCTATTTCATTTATTCATTTATCTACATAATTATCAGCTCATTCATAAGATCATGATACCCCTTCATTGTTTAATATGTAGGCCTATGTAAAAAAATCAAATGAGCGCACTTCCAACACACCGTGGCACTCTGGACGAACTTTGTCCCATAACAAAAACAAAAGGAAACGATTTAGAAATTCGGGTTGTTTGGAAACATTGCGATTTTTACCAAGAAAATGAGTAATTATCATCATGCAGGCTGAAGAGTTCGAAGGGGAAAGAGTTTCAAATTTCTTAGCAATACGGAAATAAATTTGGCAATGTTTCACCCCTTATCCATAAGTGGTGCGATTTTGAGATGATACCAAGCTGTGAATAGAGAGGAAATGACGTATATGGTCTCACTTTCCGGCGTTGCACCACCCCCTTTCGTATTTTCTCTATATTTTGTTTGGACCAGTATAGAGTTCACTGGTCTGTTGTAGGTCACAAAATAAGACACTGGCAAATGAAAGGAGTCATTGAGTTTATAGTCATTTGCACTCCCATAGCGAAGCTCAACCACCACCAATCATTCCCTTTAACATGCTTAAAGGGGAAGTCCACCCTGAAATTGAGTTAGTTTTAATAGAAGCACACAATTGAGAGGAACAGACCAGTGAAAGTTTGAGCCAAAATCCGATTAAAAAATAAGAAAGTTATGAATATTTGAAGTTGCGATCTATCAAACACAAATTGGCATCTCTTTTACGTATCTTGCTAAGTTCCTTCCCATTTGCTAGGTACTATAACAAGAAAGTCAGAAATATATATTTTCCCTAAAGAAAATGTTGAACCTTAAATGCACCCGAAATATAATTATTGCAAATATGTTTTTAAACAACCCCTGTATAACTAAGAAAATGAAAGATTATGATATTTCTATACAGAGCAAATTGAATGGGACTCGGGATGGGACTACACTTTCTCTAATTGTTTCTGTTTTCTGCTTTTATACTACGAGCTAATTTTTAGGGTGGAATTTCCATTTTAAGATAAAGTTGAGTTCTGGTCATGCTATAAGATTGTGGACGAAACTGTATGGAAACTATTTACAGTGATTGATTATGTAAAACATAAGTATTGGTGCAAACTGTGAAGTTTCGGAGTCAATAGATTGCTATTTAATTGACCCAAGCTTGATGGAAAAGACACAGAAGTGAGTACATGGAACTACACTTACATGTGCTACGGGTAATTGGTCCAAAGTCCAAACTCTTCAGCTATTTCTTGTCATATTTTGAATATTAGGGCATTAATTTGATTTTCATAATAATGTCCATTTATATAGTACAGCTACTATATGAATACACTCTACTGTAACGCATTATTACCCCGACTGTAGCTGAGCCGGAATGATAAGGCGCTAAGGCATTCAAGGAATTTCTACCTACCGGGTACCCATTTACTTCACCTGGATAGAGAATGACAAATGTAGATTGATGTATTGCCAAAGGATATTGGTGCAGCGGCGGGATTCGTACCACGAACCATGTGATCCACAGTCCGGTGACATATCCACTAGACCTGAAGAGATATTTTCAGGGGACAAGTTTTGATAATGATCATGATGATATTCTTCTAAACTGGCATACAAAGATTAATATGAAAGCTCACAAATAATTTATTCCACTTTTAAAGATAAAGTTGAGTTCTGGTCATGCGATTGCATTGTGAAAGAAACGGTGTGGAATCGATCAGAAAAAGTTGATCATGTGGCATATAAATATTGGTGTGTACTGCATGGTTCTGGAATCATCAAAATAATAAGAAATTTGGCCCAGTCTTGGTTAAAGTATCCAGCACTAGTACACAGACAGGTGTATATGGGACCACACAAACATGTGGCATAAAAATGAGGCCCACATTTTAAGCTGTAACATGTCATATTTAGTTTATGAATGCATTTCAGGGAACAATTTTTCTCTGATGTTCTTCCACATTTGCATAATAACAATGAAAACGCTAACACATTATTTTCCACCTCTTCCCAGAACTCAACTTTCCCTTTAATCACCTCTTAGCTAATCGTGAACATCAGATTCTCAAGAGGAAATTCATTCCCCCTGCCGCAAGTCCAGGATGTACTAAACCCCTAGGAGTTGTGGTCATTATTTTTAATGTGTGTACAAGATAATTAATTTATAGACAAGTAGCACTTGGTGGGATTAAAACTATAACTATCCAGCTCAGTGTATAAGCTCACGATTGCTTTATTAAAAAAAAACTTCAACCACGACTCCGACAGCCCACAAGACCGACGCTCTCGAGGGCCTTCTGTAAAAATAATAATGATAATAGTGTAAACTTATAGAGCGCAAACACGGTCCAGGGACGCTTATGCTTGGCGCTAGCTCAGTAAGGTAAGGTAAAGTAAAGTAAAGTAAAGTAAAGTAAAGTAAAGTAAAGTAAAGTAAGGTAAAGTAAAGTAAAGTAAAGTAGAGTAGAGTAGAGTAGAGTCGAGTAGAGTAGAGTAAAGTAAAGTTAAAAAAGTTAAGTAAAGTTAAATAAAGTTAAGTAAAGTAAAGTGAAGTAAAGTAAATTAATATTAGCCAATTATTCACGAGGCCGATATTTCTTGACTTTACATCAAAATGTCGGTCTCGCAGGCCGTCTGATAACTTTTCTGAAAGTTTTACTAGACCGAAATTTCGTAGTAAGTCCATGGTCTGACGAAGGAGGTATAGGATTGGTCGGACTGGGATATTCTGGCCAACAATGTGTATAACGTCACGGTCCCTCCACCCCCCCCCCCCTCCCCCATCCCCCTCCATAAAACCCCGACAGCCTTGGAGAGCACTTTTAAAAGAGGGGTTGTTCTTTAACACGAAGCAGGAGTAGATGGGGTGCAAATTTGAACACTTTTTTCATATATTTCTGGGTGTTTGTACTTTGAAGATTATGATGTTTAGTCAATGATACATTCGTAAGAAATAATCATTTAAAATAAAAGACCTCTCTGATGGTGCCCTCTAAGAGCTCTGATTCTAATTCTGTATTTTTCTCCAAGGTATTTATTTGTACTATAAGAACCCCTTTTACACCTCTATCCCCACGCAACCGAAATAAATGAAAATCCGTTATATCGTATTTGAGTGATATACTTCTCAAACATTAATCTTGAATGTGATCAATCTTTCGGTGTACTATTGGTGTGGACACGCCCTGTTCTATACCATTATACCCCCTCCCTTGAGACTGGAGTACAGCAAAAAATACCCCCTCTCCTCAATCCAACCATCAAGGAGTGTTTCATAAACTAAAATTGATTTCGATTACAAAAAAAAAGATCACCATGATCACTGCTCCTCTCCGATAAAAGATTTTTAAAATATTTTAATGAAAAGAGAGTCCCTGTACCTTCCCCTTCCCTTCTTGATTTCAACAGGTTTTTGTACCAGTCGGGATCGTTTCGGGGTAAAAGGGACCACGCCCAGTACCCCCTCACTGTAAACACTGCTCCTATCATACTGATAAGACCCGGAAGTGTTGCCCCCCTGTATCGCTCTCGAGCAGTTCTACGAAAGTAAACTTGACCGCTGCGAGATATAGGGTTAATAAAGATCGGGGCTCGGGAACGATTACTTGGGGTTGTTTTAATTCGTTGGAATAATGTATGATTAAGATGAGCTGGTTGGTGTCGATAAGAACGAGGAAGAGACATTGTCAATCACTCCAATCTGTTTATATTATGTCTCATTGTTCTTTCGTCTGCTTCTTCAACTCAACAAGTTTCCTAACATGTCTTAGGAAAGTTTGAAATGGTGACATATGTCGTTCGAGATCAATTTTTCTTCAGCACAGAGGTCAAGCATTGACACGGTTTGGTTTCTTTTGCGAAAGCCTTCTAGAATGATTGACTACATTGGAGGGTCATCTTGTAAAAGTAAAAAACCTTTTTAATAATTATTAAAGCATTTTATCCACATTGCCTCTATCAACCCAGGAGTAAATTTAATTCCATTTAAAAAAAAATGGTTTATTAGTCAATATCTTCCACAATATAGATTAACATTAAAATGCACTTTCATATTATATGGATATATAAAAAAAATTGGTTTAAAAAAATGTTGTCCAATAATTATTATTGGTATAGACAGAAACAATATATCATTAAAGATATATAAAGAGGCTAATCGAATAATTGCTAGTATTAAGATAATATGGGAATAAGTAGCTTCGTTCTTGCCTTTACAATTACAACAAATTGACAATGGTGTGGCTGGCTAGAGTTGAATGGAGTGGAGAGTGTGAATTTTACAAAGTTTAAAACTCGTATGGAACCATTGTGAAATACACTCTAAGATAGCATGGCTTACAATAAACAGGCTATGCATGGTATGAGCATTTAGACGAGGAAGAAAGTCAGTGTTTTGAGTAGTCCATTGTTGTTTTTGATAACTTTATAGCTTTGTTAGAAATTGATGTGACTTTTAAAATTTCCATTCTATTACGTGGTAGTACTGTACAGCGATACTTGAGAAAGTAATACTTTTTATCAAATACAATTATAATAATTATAACCTTAAATATCCCGATACTTTTATTTTAATTTCTTTCTAACCCACTTTGAGTAATATTTTATAGCAGCAGTACGACTGGAAATAATTGTAGGTCCTTTTATCTTTCTTTAACAAGAAAAATGATGAGGACAAAAACTCCTCACATTTAATCACGTTAATCGCCTTCAAGTAAAGAATTATTCCGAACACTTCTCTATAAAACCATTCATTTGAATTTTGAGAATGAAGGGTTTGTACCCAAAATTCCCCACTCTGAACGTTTCAACGAAATGACCAATTTCTCTTTCATAAAAAATAGGCCCTATGTACGTGATTGATAAGGGACCCCTAATTCTCCGAAAAAGCAATTTTTCTCAAGAAAAGGCACAGATGTCTTTCTCGTTTCAATTCACCTGACTCGATCGCGATAATTCCTAAGCGGTTTGGTGTGGTAAGTCCATAATTGGTTGATCATGCCAAAAGTCAAAGCGATTCATAAATCTATCTCCATACATTTCGCTCTCCACTGCGAGAAACCGAGGGGCCGTTGCCCTAGCAACAGATGATTTCAATACCCGATATTTACATTTCATCTATCAATGACTTAGTCTAAGGCACGGGGCGGGAGGCTTAAAGAATATGACTTTTCAAAAGCATTTTTGAGAGGCATTGTATAAATAGTTTTTGAAAACCGTCCATTTAATGAACGAGTCCTTGAACCGTGTTTTTAGAATAATGGTTTAATTTTTTCATGAAGACGTTTTGGTTTCTATTTTCATTGTAAAAAAATGCTTAAATTGAAATGCATTCAAATGAAAGGATCGATTTCATTTTCAGTTTGCGCGTGCTTCATTGTTT
>JARBES010000122.1:6997396-7009274 GCA_030265145.1 Strongylocentrotus pallidus
ACATTCTTGCTGTACCCACACGAGCCTAAAATGTCACTGAAATAATGCAAAATATTCATGATATTCTTCCAGTCCAAAATGCCACTGGTCTTGTAATTCCGGTGGCATGCAGTTCCCAAACCTGGGCAAACCGTTCTTGTCAAACACCAGGTCTGAAGTTTCAGAACTCTTGTGCAATGTATCTGATTAACTCGCTCTTACAAAAGTCAAAAACATTCTTGTTATACCCACACGAGCCTAATATGTCACTGGTCTTGTGGTTCTTACCATATTCTTATTTCTTAACCAAGCTTCAACAAATGTGATTGTTTGACACCAACCCTTAAGTTTCACGGTTTCTGCAATACTTCTATATTTTGACCCTACGCGGACAATATATTAATCAAGTTGGATAAAGAAAACGTCCAAAGTTGGTTGGATAAATTACTAACCTAGTGCTAGGGAAATATTTACCTGACTATTTTAGGAGTGATGGATTTCCCTCTCTTATACACATGATACAAGAAACCTAATATGCCACTAACCATGTATTTTTGGTTGGAGAAGCAAATCCTTATACAAATCCGTTAGTTAATTGGTTAATTATATTTCTTAAAGGTCTAGAATGTTCTTGCTATTCCTCCATCCTGAATTTCCACTGGTCTTGTAATTCCGGTGGCAGTACCAAAACCTGGACAAACCGTTCTTGTCACACACCAAGCCTCTATACCTTCAGGACTCTTGGTCAGAGCAGGGAGGTGGAAATACACCTCCCTGGTCAGAGGTTATGGTTCTTCTATCGGTATATAGTTTCTGTATTGTCAGGATAGTTACAGCATGGTTAACCATCTTTCTTATGCTCAAAGGTCAAGAACGTTCTTGATATTCCTCCAGCCCAAAATTCCATTGGTCTTGTAATTCCGGTGGCAGGACCAAAACTTGGGCAAGCCCATCTTGACACACACCAAGCCTAAAATCCCATAGTTCTTGTATTATTATGTCTGCATTTACAAGAGGGTTACCTCTCTCTTATACAAGTCTAGAAGGTTCAGTTTATACAACAAACCTGAAATACCAAAGTTGGTGGTACCAGAACCTAGAGGCCTACAGTTAGCTTAATCAGTGTTCTTGTGCCACACCAAACCTAGAATGTCACGGTTCTTGTATTCCTATCTGCAACAGGGCTAAACACACACTTACACAAGCCTAGAATGTCTTAGTTCTACCCCAAACTGGTCTTGTAATTCTGTACGAAACCTTTCGCAAACCGTTCTTGTTTCCCCCAAGCCTGAAATTTCACAATTCTTGTCTCAACTTCAGAAAGTTACAACAGGGGCTAACCCTATCCTACAAATCTAGAAAGTTCTTAAAATTCCTGCAGCCTGTTATACATGGTCGTGCAGTTCTGTCGACAGCACCAAACCCTCACTTCTAGACCTGAGGCAATTAAGACTAACTCAATTTTTGGGCTATGATTTCACGGCCCTTGTATTTTTTTCTGAAGTTACAACAGGAGTGAACCCTACCACACAAGTCTATAAAGTTATTGATCTTCCTCCAGCAGAAGAATGTGTCACATATCTTGTTGGTCTATAAGTAGTACCAAACCATTCACAAGCCATTCTAGTTAAACCTGACTGAAATCCCATAGTAAACAGAGGTTCAACCTTTCTTAAACAAGCCTAGAATGACGCTGGTCTGGTCAGGTAGTACCAAACTGTTCACAAGCCGTTCTAGTTAAACCTGGCTGAAATCCCATAGTTAACAAAGGTTAAACATCTCTCAAACTAGCCTAGAATGCCGCTGGTCTTCAAATCCCTTCTCCAGTTGGAAACCCTAAGTTGAAAGCAACCCTAAATCAATAATTATGTTCATGTTCATGCTTATGTTTATGTTCTTGCCCCATGGAAGACCACTACTTATTGGTGAATGGCCGGCTACCCTGACAAAAGATTAGAAATAAATAAATACATACATAAATGTACACCAATTCTAAAATGTCATGATTGTTGTATTTTACAGTCCGCAGTTACAACTGTTATCTTATACAGCACGTGTAGAATGTTCTTGTTAACCACAATCCTAAAATGTGACTTGTCTTGAAGGTCTCTCTGTTGTACAAACTTTGGTTGACACTCTCTTATCACTTTTATGTTATTGATATACGCCCAACCTATACCACCAGTATTTTTATTTTTGGAGTATCATGGGGCCAACCGTCTCATATACAAGCCTTAAATCGTAAAAGCATTCTTTGTTTCTCAAATAAAAATGGCACAGATAAATATACTGGATATACACAATCTCTTGAAAGCACTTGTTTTAATAACAAACTATAGGCCACCGGTCTTCCAATTTCGCAAGCAGGAGCTTCATTGTAAGCCCTGGCGTTGAGCTCGCATTTTTCTTTCATTTTAGATCCCTTGTTGTTATCTTTTATTCCATGAAAAACATTATTGATACTGTGAAGTCATTCATGTATTTCTGGAAGTAGGATATGCACATTGTCATGTGTTTTTACTACCGTCATGACTTTATGAACTCTTTCGCTTTGCAACGACATAAACATGATTAGGAATGATTACATGCATGTCTTAAAAATAGGGACTGGAAGAGATTTCCCCCATATTTCTTTTGCCTAATTGAAAATAAATATTAATATGATAAATCAATCTTAAATCTAGGTAAGTCCTGACTTGGTTCAAAGAAACAAAGATTAGAGCAATCAATATAGAAAAGTAACTGTTACACAAGTAAATTGTGCATATAATATAGTCAACCTCTTTGAAGTTCACTATTTTCTCGCATTATCAAAACGCATTGTTCGGATTGTATCTGACGTCTATATTGATATGTCAGGCAAACCTCGACCTCACGAGGGTAGAAAGTGTAAAATTTCATAGGGTTTATCTATATTATAATAATTTATCAAGTTATGTATCCTTTTTTAGGTTGTGTCTATGTCCTCACGTATCCGCTGCACAGGTTGCTTTTTTTTTACCAGAGGAACGGATTCGACCCCCCTAGTTCCCCGGGCCAAAGCTTTGGCTCACACCCTTTCTTGATAAAGTTAGAAAGCCCTCGTCACTGATTCGCAAGCTATACCCGTAATCACTGTTTTGAACAAAATAATGCTTGCTAACATTTCTGGTCTTGCAAGGTTTTATTTTTTTTCATTGTATATTGCTATGTCAGGCAAACCTCGGCCTCATGACGGTAGGAAGTGAACATGTCACAAGGGTTTATCTATATAATTATCCGTTACGCACGGATTGCTTTTTTGGACCCGAGGGACGGATTCGACCCCTGTAGTTCCCCGGGCCAAAGCTTCGGCTTCTTGTTAAAGTTAAAAAGCCCCGGTCATTGATTCGCAAGCTACCCGTAATCACTGTTTTCAACAAATGATTGCTAACAATTCTGGTCTTGTAAGGTTATATTTTGTTGCATTGTACTTTGCTTTTTTTAATTGTGAAAAATCAACAACAACGTATTTCAATAATAAGATTCAATTTGAGGTGATAATGACTGTCATAAATTCAAGGAAATTGCTTTACAATGGCAGTCCTTCCCAAAATGATTTTTTAAAGTTTGATAAACTATTATAATTGGACAATTTAAAGAAAATATAATAATTGTTATGTGTATTTGCTTATTTATGATTCATTGTCCTGTTGGGTATTTTATGAGGTGTTATGTTACCGCAATTTATCTATATTTATATGGAATGCAGGAGAAAATAAATCAAATCAAAATCAAATCAAATAATTATGAAAAGCTCTTTCACGGTCCGATGATAAATCAATGATCCAGAGTTGTAGCAATGACTGAAAGGATCCGTCGAAATCCCTCTAAAATATGAAGGCCTTCTATTCCTTTAATTTTCATGATTTTGACTGTCCTTATAATTGTGGAGGTGTCATGGTTTAGTGGATACGTCCTCAGACTGTGGATCACATAGTTCGCGGTTCTAGTCCGGCCGCGGCACTAATGTGGTTTGGCAAGACATTAATCTACATTTTGCCGCACTCCACCCAGGTGATGGAGATGGGTATCATAGAGCGCCATGCTTAAGCCGGTGTAACAATAACTGTGGAGCGCCAGGGCCCCATTTCACTAAGCTTGTCATCAGTGACAAATTACAGTTTTTGTTATAAGCTGGTGAAATTCTTGCTTCTGATTGGTTATCAGCAGATTTGCCACTGAATTTTGTCATTTGTCATTGGAAAAAAGCTGTGTGAAACACGCCCTAGGAGTGTAAAATCTGACAGACATAAACGCTTTACAAGAATCCGATATTATTAGTTTTTATTAATTAGTTACCTTCAAAATATATGAGAAAAGAGGCAATCTGAAAATTTGCCTCTACCATCTGTACCATCAGGACTACCTCAAAAAGAACTTCGACAAGTTTGAACACTATACTTGTATATGTTACAAAACTGATTTACAAGGATGAAAATCTTTACAGACTTGAAGAAATAGAAAATGTTTAAAGAATTCTAGTGTTTTTCTTTTAAAATCGGATTTGCAATGTTCCTTGTAATTGCGCCTATAACCCCTTTAAAAATTCTAGACATTTACAGTAGATGGTGCGATATTATCACTTGTTTGGAATTGTTTAAGTATGATAAATCATCAACCGTTATGCAAGTATCACCGTGACGACGTGATCTCGACAAAAAATGATATTAGGAAGATTTTACATAACAAACGGAAATGTAAAGTGCATCATGCCTCTTGCTTTATATTGCTGCGACGACTTTTTCTTTTCACACGTCATTAACATTAATTGTTACCTGTTGACCGCCCCCAGTATCACAATATCACTCTCATTATTTCCATCACCATCCGTAGAGTTTTTATCAATACTATCACCAATATTCCAGCTACAAACACCATTATTAACGACATCTATACTCAGAGACATTAGCAGGACCAGGGGCCCGTTTCATAAAACTTGTTTTCTATAACAACTGCTAAATTTCTATGACAAATGTGCTCTCAGCCAATCAGATGCCATGATTTCAGGAGCTTATAACAGTAGCTTGTAACTTGTTATTGATATCAAGTTTAATGAAAAGGGCCCAGTAGGTATAGAAAATCCAGGACCGATGGGTCGTGATCACCATCAAAATTAGCCTTAATTCCCATCTTCATTTTAACCATCGTCATCACCATGAGTACTAGCTCACGTAACATCGAGGACCACTACCACGAAGAAAGAAAAAAACAGAATCACCACCTCCACCGCCGTCACCATCAGTGCTACAACACTCACTACCAACAACACAATAATAACAACAACAACAACAACATCATCATACACATACTAAAATGAAAATTCGAACTAGCATCCCTATTGGTATATCACCACTCCGAAGAAAATGGTGGATGCGTGAACCTTGACACAAGTATACACTGGATGAGATGGGTGCACCCCTGAAGATCATGAGGTGGAAAAATACATGTTCAAGGATGGACGTACGCTGTAAGAGATTAACAAAGTAGAGCTTGTTTTTACTGCTCTTGTAGCGGTGTAGGGCGCCAAATTGAAGCCAAGGGGAACAAATTTGGCCCATGAAGTAGATGGTTGCACCACCCATTGATCATCAAGAGGTGCAATGATGCACCTTCACAGGCGCAGGAATGGTGCAGGAAGAAGGGATCAATTTTAACACCAATGCCGTTAGCGTCACTGCAATCATCATTAACAATACCACCATCACCACCATCACCAACGCCGCCGCCACCACAAACACCACTACTACCACCACCTTAACCATCGCAACCTCTACCCCTATTTACTAAAAGTCACCAACACTACTCAAATGTTGACCAACACAACCACGTTCATTCATCGGCCACCACGCGTGATCACTGAAAGCACCATCACCATCGGCACCTTTGATATCGTCCCTACCACCAACACCTTCATTATCTTATACACCACCGTCGGGTACCCTAAGCCGCTCCACCAATACCTCAACCACTGTCTTTATCACCACCACCACCACCAGCAGCAGCACCATTGATATTGTTACAACACTATTGTCATGATCGCTACCACTAAAGCCAACACCGAGTTCAACACCAAAACCATCCGAACTAGCAGCATGCTTTCCACTACCACCATCTGTCGTCATGCTATTGACATCGTTCCCACACCAACACTAGCATGATCGCTACCACCAACACCTTCACCATGTTCAACAAACAGCTACAGAACCCAGAGCATCAATACCAACTCTAAAATGCATCACCAACATCATCGTTACCTTTGCTACTATATTGTTACGTCCACTGTAACATCAGTACACCACTGATATCAAATCCACAGGCTCTGTTCAAATCAAGGCCTTTAAAACACCCCACCGATAGAGTTTATGTACATGACCGTTCAACACCTAGGGTTAGAGTAAGGTTTCGATTTAGGGTTAGGATTAGGGTTCGTGTTACATAAGAAACCTAAGTATTCAGATTTAGCTTCATTGGTGAAGCGTTGGTTAACCTACGAAACATCTGGTCATTTGTTTGTGGTGGTGTATTCTAAAGTTGATGCAAGATCGACAAACACCAACACATCGTCATAATCAATGATTAGTACCAGGGTATCCTCCTCCATCTTCGACACCAACTTCAAGCACCACCATGGCGTCTAAAAGCCACACAAGTCAGGTAAAGTGACATCAGGGGAGTGTTTCACAAAGATCCTAAGTTAAACTCATCTCTAAGTTGGACTTAACAATTATGGAAAGCCGTTACCATCTTTGAAAGTGTCTTGTAAAAGTTATTTTAAAAGGCATAAAATGTTGATTAAAAAATGTTGGTTCAAATCCTTCATATTTTTTATTTTCAAGGAGATTTCGTGCTCTTGACGTGGAATTTATGAAAAGTCTAGAATACTTGAATTTTTGCTTTTGAATATATTTTATCTTAAGGCTACACATGGCTCTCCATAATGTTTAAGTCCAACTTAGAGTTAAGTTCGACTTTGTGAAACACCCCCTGGTGTACGATAGGCATAATGCCACGATGAACTCAGAAGCAGATTAACATCTTTTTTTAATAAAACAAAATGAAGTAAAATTGCCTGTAATGAAATTTATTTCATTACACTTTATGGAAGAATAATATCAACTGACTGAGAAAGGGCAAAGAAGTTAAATCTAAACAATAAGACGATTTTAAACCTTAATTATCATCTAAAAGTTGACCTTAAGTAAAATCGTCACCAAACGATAATGATATCAAGAGCAGGTGACATATACTCTAACATATATATATATATATATCAGGAGTTACGCATTTATGATAAATATAATATTTCCTTTGAACCGGTTTAGAAATGAATTAAATATATATTTATTTTCAGGTATCTAAATCTGAATCAGGAATTGAAACCCCGATTGAAGGCACATCAATGAGTGCCTAAATATGGCTACAGTAATGACTGGACACATTTAAAACATCTCAGTTACACAGACAAGACGGGTTATAGACCGAAAATGGAAAGATTTTTGCAAAAATGATGATAGTGGATATTTATTTTACAGCTTACATATCCACAATGCAAGGTGCTCAAGATGCTCTGGTATAGGATACCGATTTCGGTACTCACAGCATTCAAGGAATTCTTTCCTTCTGGTATCCATTTAACACCTGGGTGGAGGAGTGGCAAATGTAGGTTCATGTCTTGCCAAAGGACATTAGTGCCGCGGCCAGACTCGAACCGCGGACCACGTGATCCACAGTCAAGGTCCAAGATATTTTATTTAACCATAATCATAAAAACATACACAATATAGTATGGAATATGGAAAGGCGAATGCTTGTAAGAATGGTCCTTCAAGATCGTGAGAAAAAACCCAAGTAAATACAGAGTAAAATAAATAAATAATAGAAAGTAAATTACACACTCAAACACATACAAACACAATATTTTACAGGCAGACACATACCACGCACACGACATCACGCTCACCCACTCACCCACACACACAAACACATACGCAGACATGTACAGGTCTAAGTAACTACACAATTTGATGAACTCTTCAATAAATAACTACGACAAAGCATATTAACCTAGATAGAATTTAACGTGATCTAATTTGTTCATCTAATTGATTTCAAAAAGTTTTGTCCTAGCATAAAAGAATGAGTTCAAAGATGAAGTCTATATCACTTTACTAAACATCAACACCAATACCCACACATGGCCTAGTTATCGGTTGGTCTTGGAGTCGATTTGGGGTCGGTTGAAATCAACACGGGGGTACTTTCGACGCCCTATTGGACAGCCCCGTAGAAATGTTCGGATTCTTACGTAATATCATCCCTGTATATATTTCTTTCTTTACAATCATCATCATCATTATCCATATATTTGAAATAAATTATGCTCTCAATAAATATATATATATATTTTTTTTCTCGATAACACATCAAACATTAAATACTAAAAAGTACTTTCTGACAATGAGTCATAAATAAGCAAATATCAATAAAGAAAAAGAAAAGAAAATAAATTGTCAAAGTATCATGTTTCATCAAACTCTAAAAGGTGGTTTGCGGAAGAAGACTGCCATTGTAAGCAACATTTTTGAAAATATGACAGCCCACTACACATTTTGTGAAGTAGATGAAAAAATTTATCAAGATTGATTCAAGATTCAAGATTAAAATCGGATTTATATTTCTCTTGCAAAACATGATACAATGAATAATTATATTACAAACAAATATACAATGAAGCAAGACTAATATAAAGTAATGGCAGGAGAAAGGAGGACCCAACTAGAAGCAGAGCTTGTTGAAGTATTAGTTCCTCAGAGGATGTCTTACAATACGTCTTGAAAAAAAGCATTCGTTGGAAATCAATAAATTAAAAAATGTGTAACAATAAAAAAATTATGAAAGGGGAAAAAAGGGAAAAATGGGGGAAAATAGTAGAAGGCAAAAAAGAAAGAAAGATAGGACAAGATAATGAATGATTGTAAATGCTCTAGAAAAAGGAGGTTAGATCAGCAGAAAGAGAATTGACAAATAATTAAAAGCATATGTAAAATGTAAGGATAATGATGATGATCTTGACGATGATGATAACGATAGTGATAATGATAATTGTAATTAAAGAAATATTAACTGGGATAAAAAAAAACTATTATGACAAAGTCCGAAAATTTGACGCAGAAATAACTTATTCACGAAATTGACAATAGAAAACACGTTTTATTAAAGAAAGATATTTCAGAAATGTGGAAAGGGAAAAGGAATAACATGATCCAAAGGATTTCGAGGAAAAGTAAGGAAAGTAGAAAAGGAGAAATAACTGGAGCGAGGGACACGTGGTTCTGGTTGAAAAGAGGTATTTTCAAGCATAACAATAATCAAACTCAGCTCTATTCCATTGGCACTAAACGTAGCGATTAATGGCATTTGCATTCTACCATCATAATCGTGAAATATTCCTTCACTTCTCCTTTCATTTTGAAGTGTTTGAAATATCCCATGTTCTATATTTACTCATTTTCCAAGAATCTATATTGGGAATAATGATGGTCGTTGGTTTTTCAAGCTTTCCTGGGGGGAAAATGTGCTTCAAAAACTCTTATATTTTGTAAACACAATTGACGCAGTTTTGCAGGATATATAAATATACTTACACACCTTTTAATTTTATTTTTTTGTACTTTTTTTGTATTCCTCCAAATGTGTAATATAAACGAGAACCTACAATTGAATAAAATAAATAAACGTTTTCAATATCAATTTCTTATGCATAAACATAATCATACAAACAAATCATTTGCAGTATATATAACCGAGCAACACACAAACACACACACGCGCGCGCGCACACACGCATACATATATATAGAAGAAAGCCTTGGTTTCTGCTCGGAGTTCGAAAAAATAAACAAAAATACAAGAAATAATGATGCTCCGTTCAAGAAGAAATTGTTTACAAATTTTCGCTCTTAGGGCTTTGACAAGTAATAAATGGGCTAGGTCATTAGCACATTTTCTTATTTGTATTTAATTTAGCGCATTATTTTATTTCTTGTATAAATAAAAGTATATATATATATATATAATGATAGTAAGTCTACTAGCTGACATGGTATAAAGAATCAAAAGTTATGAAGAAGAGAAGGTTGGATTTATAGCATAAACCTTCTATTTTCATCAATAATTTGTTTCGTCATATATGTATAAAGCAAACAAACAAACGGAAATGCATTCATATTTACAAACAATGATTACTAAAAGTAGTAGTAGTAGTAGTAGTAGTAGTAGACTTTATAAAAAAAAAAGTAATAAATCAATGAATTCGACTTTTCTGTCACTGGGTTTATGGCTGATATTTAATAGCAGAACAAAGAAGAAAAAGGAGGGATATACATACAGAATGTCATATTTAGTGCTAGTACTCTTTCAAGCATCTCCCTAATATTTTATAAAAATAAATGAAAAAGGTGTGAAGACCAGTACTGTTATGTTTAAATGGTCCTTCCGAAATTAAAAAAATGCATGCATGAAAATTGACATTCATTTGCATGAGTATCTGTACTGCAGGAAAACTACCAATACTTCATTTACCTAATTATGGATATATACATATGATTTGAAGGAAAAACAAGGTAAAGTTCCTTAATCTATTTTCTTAATGTTGTCTAAATATAGAGAGGAAAACAATAATGCCACAAATTTCCTGTATGAGGCAGATGGTATTAAAAAAATACCCGGATGAATGCGGTAAACTTTAATCATTTGATTTAACACCTGGCTGTTTGGAGCTAGAAGGTGAAAACCCATTGACTACTGAATTCATTCAATTCCCATATGTTTAATACAGAGACCACCCCGTTCCAGTAAGCAAAGGGTTAAATATGTGTAAACGGAAATGAGTCGACACCCTTTTGACTCCAGTGTCTGCTGACTTTGTTTATTGTTTATCATTTGCTACAATCGTGACCTTTCAACTTTCCATGTGAGTACCCGTATGCAAACTTGGACTCGGAACGAATCCTAGCTGTGTCGCACAACAAGAAGTGCAACGGCTGGGACCACACTTCAGGTGCTCTGCAAATATGCTCTTGGATTGTCATATTTGTCGATTAATGCCATGTATGTCCGTTTTACGTTTAATTGACGACATATTGCAACAACCGATCTATTTAAAGATACTGACAACTCATTTATTTATGTTATTTTTATTGATTAAGGTATATTCGTTTTAAACCGGACGCTGGTTGGATATTATAGCGTATACTTTGACAACGTATTTTCGCCATGCAAGCGCAATGGCGTCTGATAGTTTTAGCATGATCTTGTATGCCGCCCATTTTATACACGTTCTGAAATCCGCGTTGTAGGTTCAGTTGATAAAGAGGGGCGCGGTCATGTTTCTTTATTTATCCATGATCCTGACAGAAAGTTCCAGATTAATTTGCTCCAATTGTTGATGATGCAAATTCATCGTGGAGTGTTGCAATACATGTAGTTGTCTTCCAGTTTCCTAGGGTATACTATTTAATATCAGTGGGAGTCATCCGGTTAGAAATCTGAACATCACTCTAACATTCATGGTAGAAAAAGGAGAAGAAGAAAAAGAAGAAGAAGAAGAAAAAGGAGGAGAAAAAGGAAAAGAAGAAGTAAAAGGAGAAGAAGAAGAAAAAGGAATATAAATAGACAAAGAAGAGGAACACAAAATATAAGAGTAAGAAAAAATAAAAGAAAGAGAAGAGTAAGAAGAAGAAGATGAAGAAGAAGAAGAAGAAGAAGAAGAAGGAAAACAAAACGAGTGAAAAAGGTTTCTCTCCAGAGAAAAATTTGTGAATAAAATAATATGGACACGTTCTTAGAAAACAGATGACACCAACCGAAAAGCAATACT
>JARBES010000122.1:7507136-7520942 GCA_030265145.1 Strongylocentrotus pallidus
CCCCCCCCCCCCCCCCCCCCCCCCCCCCCCCCCCCCCCCCCCCACATGAAACTGGTTAGGATTTAAAAAAGGGGAGTTTGCATTCTTGAAACATGGTAGATAAGAAGAATGGCAAAAGTGTGAAGATGGACAGGTTAGAGATTATTGGAGTTTTGAAGAGAGAGAGAGAGAGAGAGAGAGGGAGGAAATAGAGAAGCAAATAGATAAAAAAAGAATGATGACATAAAAAGAGTGAGAAAAGGACGATGAGAGTGAACAAGCGAAAGAGAGTCATGTCCCCATATTTTGTTTCTTGAGTTTTCGCTCGATCGTTGCGCTCACTCACACAATGTATAAGCGTACGTTTTAAATGTAAAGCCAATTAATTGCAACCCCTAAAATACCCCACCCCTCCCTCTACCAGAACAGCAGATACTTGGTCATTACCCCTCCATATCATTGCTACATCTCTGATGTATACCGCAACGAATGCCCAGCAACGAAAGAAAAGACGAATGATGAAATTTGGCAGCGAGGGGATAAGGACAGGAAAGTAACTAAAGAAACAACAAAATAATCAACAAATGCAGTAAATATAAAATGAAAATTTGGCAAGGATCATCACTATATGTGGCTGTCTTGTCTTGAGTAGCCAGGTCAATGGGTTGATTTATAATGAAATTGTTTAAGATAATGCAGAGTTTTGGCAAGGATATTTTACATGAATGAAATGCTGATTACATCCTTCAACGGACAGATTGTACAAATACAAAAACAAGTCCTTCAAATCTTTATATTCACTTTAAAACGATGGATGTTGTAATACGGTATTAAAAGAACACACCATTCACAGTTTTTTGGAAATATTTGTTTGTTTACGTTGTTCTAAACTAATCTAATTTCATGTTGATAGGATCAAAATGTTATTATAAGCTAACAATTCTAGCGTAATTTGTGCCCTTCATATTTAATTCTTTATTTTGGAATACGGTGAGCTAAGCATTCTAGCTAATATGGAGGATATAATTTGTAAAGTTACTAAAGTACTATACACTCATCATTGGTTCTCATCTACGAGTTATTCTACTTCAAGATATATCATCATCGCGCATAAAAAACTCATGGATATAAATATTGGGGCTCTCGTTTCTATGCAAAGAGATATCGAGCATTGTATGCCCGGGTTGGCGAAAAAAAGTATAATCTCTACTGACTGTAGTAAATGCTCATTGATTTTGACATATCATGGCCCTAATTGGCAGGTTGCATGCTTTAGTGTTGGCACTTTACAGTATTATTTTTTCTCGTTTTCATTCATTTTCCAATCCATGCAGCGTTTTGAGGATTATGGATGATTTAAAAAAACGTAGTTTTTGCATGTACATGTACTATTTAAAATACATTTATGTCAACTATTTTCTAAAGATTTGGTGAGTTTGTAATGAACACAAAGTTTGCGGCGGGCAGAAAAGGGGAAGGAGGAGGGGAGGCTAAAAACTAGGAAGTTGATTTTAGTTGGCCTTGCGGGGCACACGTCAATGATATTGGTCGGATTTTCTTCGTTTTTTTTAATGATCCTTACTTGTTACTATTTGATAGTGTATTCTGTCACTTCTTCTCTTGCCTGAACATAAATCGTCATATCTTTCATTAAAACAAACGTAATGAAAGTTTAACGCGCAATTAAAGTGGCCCGTAAATCCACCACATAACGCCATCGGCCCATAAAAGATTCGAACCCGCCTTTGATTCGGGAACGCGGCATTGATGAGGATTATGTCCGACGACAAAACTTGCCAATCGGCCTCTCTTGAAACAATCTTTCTTCCTCGTAAAACATTTAAATAACTCAACAATCGTCCTCCCTTCCTCGTCCGAAATAACCTCGCCGAAGGTCGAGCGGCCGTCGGCGAAGGGCCAGTTGTCGTTGCACATCAGCGAGTTCAAAACAGACGATACATGACTGGGATATTTTTCCGTGTTTCGCAGCGGTGGAACATTCCGTGGCCAATTCGCCCTTCGCGCGCACATGTTCTCGCTATAAATTTCGTCGCCCAAGGTTTGAGGGTCCCTCGACCGGTGTGTTGACGGCGAGAGTTACGCGGCCGAGCGATGCCAAACGACGTAGAACACTAATTTACAACTCGAGTTTACAACCGTTAAACGTCTCCAAATATTCCACCTTGGAAATACTGACGAATTATCTTGGTCAACTGATTTGGAAAGAGGGTGGAAGGAGCATGGATGCGGATCGCAAGGCAGTTATAACAATTTAGTGGTTTGGTTCAATAACTTTTAATTAGGAGCCCTATAAATATTACAGATACATGAGTAGAAACGGTAAAAGTTTCTGCCCACACCGTGTCCAATTTTTGTGTATGACCATACTGTGTTTGATGACGGGGAATTTTTAGAAGGAAATAATCTTTAAAACATTAAATTGGCAACACGTTGATGGGAGGAGAAGGAAGTAAAACAAGAAGAAGAAACAAACCCATACTTGAAAAGGATTAAAGTATTACAAAATTACATCAAAGGCTTTTTTTTTTAAAGAGGTTGGATTCTTAAGGACAGTAATTTTAGCATTGAAAGGTAGACTCATATTGATGTAAAGATGAGTCAAATTCAACGAAGTTCTGTTAAAATCTGGCCACGTCGTAATGAAATTACTATGTTCAATGATCTTTATAATTGATGGTAATTGGTAGTTCATTTACGAGGATCTATGACGACCAACTCGCATTGTTGTACAGGTTTCCAGCCTATACCTTCAATGTACATCAAACCTTGGGCATGGTGCAAAAGCTAGCGCTTACGTTTCCCACAATGGTCGAATTTTACAGAGAAGTGATACAACGTCAATTATTCCATTATACTACATATTAGTTGCATTTGTGCGAAACTTCAACAACCCAACATCCAATTTTTGTCCTTTTACGTGCCTGTGGATAGAGAGTACTGTCTTTATAATAGTGAAGCAGGTATTTTTTTTAAATGATACTACGTTAAATTGAATAGTGAACAAGATTGTTATGGATTCTGGAGCGCCAACGCGTGACAGAAATATCAGATTATGTTCTACTCCCGATGCGTTTGAGGCGTCATTTCGGTTGTGTTAGTACCTGCACCAATCGACTCTCTGAAGGCAATAACGCATACGCCAGTAATTGAAAGCACCATTTGGCACTGTTCATTTTGCAATCCGAATTTTGTTTCTCATTCTCATATCGCGCGTCAAAGACTGCGATTTTCACTGACGCAGTCCTCAATGCATGAGAAGCGCCATTTAGCTAGCGTAAGTCTGCGTCAGCGACTAACATATGCTCTATTGCTCTTTGACACCAAATATGAGATTTCTATGGTACAAAGTGGTATACAAAAACGAACAGAACGAACATTGAATTGGATTGCTGGCGCATGAACTAATTGCCTTCAGTGGTTTAATTAGCACGAGCAATAAACGCAGTCGAAAAGACGCCACATGTGCTTAAAGGCATTAGTTTTAGGTGTAGGCAGACAAGACTCACCTGTACACGAGCTTCGGTCAGATCACATCTTAGGGCCAGCTGCTCCCGGCAGTAAACGTCCGGGTAATGTGTCTTTTGAAAGACCTTCTCCATCTCCTCGAGTTGGAAACTCGTGAACGTCGTCCTGTTCCTCCTCTTTTTCCTCTTGGCATTAGCGTCGTCACCCAGCGATCCGTTCATCGCTCCCTCGGGCGAGCCGTGGTCGCTGATTTCTGCTTTGACGGCTCCCGGGCTTGACGCAATCGGTGACTGCATCGCGGTAAGACGCCGATGCGCTTCCTCCATCACACCAACGCCGACGCCGTGGGCCGCTGCGGCGCGCACCGCGTTGTGCAGGTGCATTGGTCCAGGATGGTTGGTTGTGGTCCCGTGCATAGCGTTAATTGTATGGTCCTTGTGGATACCGTCAGAAGCTGCTTCCCGTTGCAACAACTTCAAACTCTCGTTTGTCATCTTTTCCCACTCCCCTTCTCCAGACTCCACAACCGGACGCGCAGGTTCACGCGATTCGCCAGACGAGTTCTCGCTCACACCTAGACCCGAACGGTGACGCAAGAATGACGTCAGACCTGCAGACGCGCTGAACGTGTCCTTAAATGATGGCAGATCCGACGGCTGTGGACTCTCCTTGTTGCACCGGGTGACTCGAGTGTGATACGCTGCGATACTTCTAAGAAAGCGTGTCGACTGAAGAGGATGCGATAAGGATGAGACACCCTTTTTCTCAATCTGTCCACCCGCGGTCACTCTCGGAGTAAAGGATATGGGTACGTCAAGAGCACTCTCTTCAAACTTTCTCGAACAGGTGGACGATTCTGTGATCGGGAGAAGAAACAAAACCAAACAAAAAACATGTCATTGGAGTTTAAGTGGTACTGCCACGTTCGTGTTATGAACCGCATCCTTCTTCTCAACACACTAGATAAGATGTCATTGTCTTAAGCGATAAAAGAGTCTAATTTTTTCATTCAAACTTACATGATTGCATTATCGTATTTTGCGAAACACCACAGAAGTTGAGGGAAAATTTTCCGATTGGCATCGAGGACTAAGAAACCATATCATTCAGAAAGAAAAAATAAGAATGTTAAAGATCATTACCAGCAATGGCAATGGTAACTAACTCAAGAAAATGGAGAGTTATCTTGTTCATATTTTGGTATTTAGTCTACATTTGCCACTCCCTACCTGGGAGAGGTAAATGAGTTACCGGCAGGTAGAAATTACACAAATGCTTTAGAGGCATGGCAGCTGTCTTCAAGCCAAGTAATGGCAATGCATTAATCGTCATAGAGTATAGAATAAACAATTTCCAAAATAAGTTTTACCTGAAACAAGCGATGCCATGTCTAAAGATGTCTAAACAAACAAACAAACAAAACCAAATCAACAATCGCCAGATTTTTTAAATGGTGGAGGGGCATCAAAAACATTTTTTATTCACCTTCCATAAATTATGTTTGTTGTTTCAGTTCAAATAAATAAAGACTTTTGGCACCTCAAAATTGTTACTCTCTGCCCAGTACTACTTCATTGATTCAAAGAATTAAACTTCTGATCGGATGTGGATTTGACAGTTTGGTAAGCCCGAAGTACAGGTGCGAAGGTGATGAGAAAGTTCGTAAGAAAATCATGACACAATGACACCGACAAGTGATTTTCTTTGAAATTATACTTTAAGGCCACCGTATACATATGCAATGATCCACGTCACAATGATGTGGAGATATAAAGTGTTACATCGTCTGTTTGGGAGCCAAAAGGGCATTGCCTCAAAATATACCCATACACGGATTCAACGCCCTTCTGCCACTGAAAAGGCATCGTGCTAACATTTGACTCGAATTACAAAATGAAAATTGAGGAAACGATGTTTTGTTTTCAATATCTCAACCGCAATAAACATTATTCCACTCAATATGGCAGGAAAGACAAAGCGATTTCCCTCTAATAACTGGGAATGTTCAGTTTCCTAAACATATTTATCCACTGAAAACTCACAAAAATCTAACAGCTATAGATTGTTGAGGCTAAACAATAGTTAAATAGTTCAGTAATGTAATCAATTCGCTGTATTTTACCCCACACACGTTTAGTCGCTGACCCTATGATTTTATGAACAAAGTATCGTTGATAAAATTTTGCAGACTCTTAGGATAGGTATCGGGGGAATAATGTAAACAATTTTGCAGATAACTTGATATTGCGAGACATTGTACATGAAATTGACAATATTTTTACACCCTCAGAAACGTATTCGCTTTGGTCTATTATAATAAATAACTTACTTAAATACATACATATTCATTATGTTTATGAGTTATTATGTACACCATAACAATAGATAAATCGAAACCTTCCAACAGCGTAAATCGAAGAGCAAAGGCTGTTTCTGCATGCTACATGTTTTTCTTCAAATATGTATTTTTAGTTCACTTTTGTTGCTAGTTGTTACAGCCTAATTTAGCACAAAAAACCTGCATGATTATTAATCACTTGTCATGGACGATATGGAGGACAAATTCTGTCATTTGCCACCTCAAATCCGCTTCCAAAGCTCGATATTTGACGAAACAGTGGCAAAATCCCTCCTTTTTAGCAGGTATCACGGAACGGAACACTATTGGCACTGTCAGCCGGAAGTTCTGGCGTTGCTCGTCACGGGTAGGAGGGTAATTGCTTCGAGCGGCTGTATTGAGGTGGCTACATGCTCCCAGAGTATATTGCCCTAATTTGGGGTATTATGGGCATTTTCGGGGCATTTTCAGACGTTATTTGGCTTAGTGCATGGGCGGGTATTCAACGTCAGATGCAGTAAGATGACCGAGGGAAATAAAGAGTTGCCTGCGCGCTCCACGTCAATTCAAATAATTGCAATCAATATCAATTCTAAATCCGTGGGTCGTTTATCCCTTATTTAAACACCATGCACAGATTTTCATTTGGTGTTATATAGACAAGATAATCATGAATATATATATATATTAAGAGAGCGAGAGAGAGAGAGAGAGGAGGGAGGGGAGTGATCACTATTGTTACGACAAGCGTATTGGGGAGGGGGGAGGTTGGTGGCTATACTCTGCGTTCTGGATAGAAAACTGTTCCATCGATTTGTCTTTTCCATAACACAAATTTAGAAGGGAATATATACTTTTTTTTTCTTGAACAAAAATGTAGCAGGGAATATTTATCTCTTTGTTCTTTCGTTAACTGCTATTTAGGGAAATAGTTTAAGAAACAGAGGAAGTGCATGGACAGTGCATGAAAACATCACCATCTCCTTGAGAGCAATATTGGAAACAAAATCTGTGAAATTGATATTGGATATTCAATTATAAAAAAGTAGATGTCCTCTTTTTATTTCTTATAATATACCAATCTCATTTTATCATAGTTATTTGTGTTATTAAAGGAGAGATAACACAAAGTACAAATTACCTACTTCGAAATGTTAATTTACTTAAAGGTAGCATATAGGCCTATATATATTTTTTAAAAATGCAGAAAAACTGATAACCACGTGCATGAGCAGATGGGATATAATGGTAATATGTTATATTATTTTATATGTTCCTAATACTCTAATGAAAAACGGGGAAAAAGTTGTTTAAATCCCATGTTATGACAAATGAAACAACTTGATTAAAACAAAAATGCTCACGACATATCAATATGAATGATCGCAATATATGCCAATAAAAAAGTCTGGATATACATGCAAAAAGGAAAAGAAAAGATGAACTAATATAAGGATAGAAATTAATTGAAAAAGGAAACCGATGGATGGGATAAACCCCATCTCACGCGCACAGGAGGGAAATGATTGCTAACTTAATCACACTCACAATGCTATTTTATACTTGTAGTTGCTTTCAGCATAATCTTTATCATTACTAAATCCTTTTCCATCTTTTAATTTTCAGCTCTTTTAAATTTGAAGAAGTTAATGTAGCCTTTAGCTCCAATCAATGATAAAACAAAAGGAAAGGCCGCCAAAGTAATATCAAAATTTATTGACAAACTTTATCACAACATTGTAAAAAAATGTAATGAATATCATAAAGAGGGCGCTAAACCACGAGACCTGACGATATGACCATACCTTACTCTTCAACGTTTCTCAATTCGGCATATAGTAAAAAGATGTAGCAGATCTCTGATAATGCTGATAGCTCATTTATATGCATTCGACTATAGAAATTGTGTTACGAAGGTGTACTTGTTTGATTCAATGTTTTGGGCAAACTTCCTAAAATAAATAAATAAATGAATAAATAAATAACGCGGTATAACATTCGATAATGAAACCTCTTGAATTTCTTTTCTTTTAGTTTCGCTTGAGCTATATCACTTTCCGTATGATTAAATCATTTTACTAATGAATTAATTTCTAGCAATGGTTAAAGAAAAAAAATCTTTATCAGGCTGATTTCTTTTTCTACTAAAGACATACAATGAAGGACATTGCGATTTAAATACATCTTTTCATTTCAATACACGTAAATTGACAGCATCTCACACAGTACTTCGTCAAAACTGATCACAATCACACTTTACACAAAAGTCATGAACGTCAAACGATATTGGTACATGCAACATACACCGGATGGGAATAAACATTAAGTGATTAACACCCCGGTGTTGAGTCTCTTGACACCCTTTCCTAAGGAGCACGCGTTTCTTACACCAAACTATACCGGGAAAGAAGGCCTACTCGAGAGTGTGGACAACATTTTTTAAATGTTAGTTCTGGGAATTGAATCGAAAATCTTGAACGTTGAAAGTTGAGAGTTAGTCATACAACGATGGCAAAGGTTTTTGAGAAATCAACCAAACGCATATTCAACAGCATTATTCATCATCTGCAGAAATGTGCGAACTAGAACTTACAAGATATTAGTTGATTACGTAAGCCGAACGTGGTGTGTCTACTGTCTAAAGACAACACAAAATGGATATTGGAGTCGCCCTTAAGTCGATTTCTTGAAAATCTTTTGCACAATTGTGTTAATGTGATTTAATTTGAATGAAACTGGGGATGGAATTTTTAAGAGGATGATTATGATTATGATTTGTGGTACTGTAATTAAAAAAAATGATCTTGTAATTTGAGGTTGTAGAATCTTGAACAGAAACTGTATTGAAAAATGATATTATACGAATTGACTTAATCCCGCTCACATAATTTATAACAATCCCAATTCACATCCAGATGAATATGAGTGTATCGGATTATACATAATTCATGATGATGTGGCATCATAAATTGGTCTGAAGTTTTAGCTAATAAATACTTTTATTTGAAGAGAGCATTTCAAGATCAACCAGTTTAGTGTTGAAATCTTATTTGCCATGCACACTAAGGAATAAAAAGAGCGAGAAGGCTGGACTATTCCCTTCTATTTTTATATATATATTTCCCAGAACTCAACCTGTGAAATGATGACGTAATAATTTATGGAAAGGAAGTTTTGGCAGGTCGAGAGACTAGTGAGCTGCAGGTGAGATGAGGAGAGGAATTTTCTTATTAGCACATCGCATTTATTTGAAGTGTAAGGAAGGATTAAATCAATTTATCACCGTTAAGGTAACCTAACTTAGATCTGCATGCTATTGTCAAAACGATTCATGACTATTGTTAATAATGCATGATACTTAATTAAAAATCAAATTTAATCTAATCTAATCTAATTTATGATTTCTATATCGAGGTTCATGAAGGTGAGTTAGTTTTCAATGACAATCCCTGCCCCCCTAAATCTCTAAACCTATATGTCCTACCGTTACGACAGTCTAATAAGGTATATCGATTATCGATTATATTGGTAAAGTTACTTTTCATTATCATCCTAGTTAACACGATCGTTGAACTTTCCATAATATCAATCTAAGGCAATTTAAATAGACTTGTGCATCATATTTGTATACCTTCAAATATGACGGTGAATATTATATAATGTGAACCTAATTTCTATAGGAAATTCAACACGGCATAGGCATTGCACATGAGTTGAATTCTGAAGTGTCCTTTAACTATTGACGAAAAATCTGATGGGTATTGATATACTTGATTTACTGTTTGAAAGCAATCTCAATATCATGCTCAACTGACTTGTGTTCATTGAGTTCGGAACATCTAATCAATTTTCTTTCAATTTGTGACACTGACAGCTGACCATTTCCCTTATTGGTATCACATAATACACCCCCATAATTGTAATGATTGGTTCTTATCGAGGTTCATGTATGATGCAGTTGGTTTTAAAGTGACCCCTGACCTTTCATATCTCATTATCTTTATTGATTTCATCAAGACATCATCAACAAAATTACTGACTCCACCACACGACCGTCATTAGAGCTACATGATTGTATACTATATACTTTTCAACTATGGGCGAATAAAAAGCTTGGTTAATAGGTTTAACCAGAATGCTATAGGGAAACATATTGTGCATTCTTGTCAGTAAGCAACTAGGTGACCGACAGCTTTACACCCTCTCCGAGAGACTTGGTAACGGGGATTATTGCCATACCGAAGGGCACCATCACCTTTGAACCTGGGACCTTCCGGTAGCGAATTGTGATAATACTGCTCTATACCACTGAGCCATCGCACCTCCTAAGCAAGAGGTACTCCAAAAATAAATACAGACACCAACGAACATGAGTATCTCCGAGGAGGAAACTCAGTTATGTTCGTGGTTTCGAAAGAGAGAACAAGACTATAGGCTATAGCCATGATAGGAAGGAGCTGGTAAAAACGTATTACTCAAAATAGGCGGAAACCTATACTATAGCTGTATTACCTTACTATCAAGAAGAAAAAAACAGAAAAAGAAAGAAAAATATAGAATGGCTAAAAATATTTGTCATTAGCTTTCCAATCTCACAATATCTATACTGCACTGTATGTAGATAACAAGCACTCGTTATAAACATTGTCATTACAAAAACAACAAATGAGGTTAGGAATAGACTCCAGAAAAAGTGAAGCGAAACCGGAAGAAAACAGGACATCGCCTCGGGGCAGACACGGGTAGCTCACCAGTGACCAGGCGTCGAGATGCGGGGGAGAAGACGATTGAGGTCCCGATTGTAAAAACTTATCTTGGAAACACACGTGCGCTTATCAATAACAGACACAAAATACCAAAATGTAGCTTGAATAAGTTCCGGTGACTTCGTAAAAATTATTGCTCAAATCGAATGACAATGCTAATATTTCGGTAAATACTTACAAATCACAGAAACTATTTCGAAGATGAAGATGCGAGAGATGCGTGTAAGCTGGAGCAAGTCAATAGAATTCCCCCGTACCATCTAACCGTGGACCTGCTAACGCTGGGTCGAGGGGAGTGTGTATACTGCGTGTAGTAGTAGCATCAGTGTGTGACTGGTCAAAATATAGTACAGTCATACCGAGCCAGAAGCGAACGAACGGACAAGGCGGAAAAGCGAAGAAAAACAACCCGTCTCTCCCAGTGTGCGAACAGCATGGGGTATCGGGGTGGCGAGGCCGAAACATGCCCGAGCGGCCGGGTCTATCACCGATCACCGTATGGTGCTTATTCCCTACCCCTCCAAAATACCCGTGTCAGGCGGCTAACCGACCCTTGATCAAATCAACAGAGACATTTGGGGGTTTTGAAGTTCGAACCACCTATAAACACGGTCAAAGGCCTATATTTCATTGAATGACAGAGTGCAAGTGACCGTAGCAACTGATACCCTATTTCAATTGTGTAGTTATAAAAGGTTATTTGTTTCAATTTCATCATAAAATCGATTTGTAGGTCACCGTCAATTCGATTCAGACGGTCTTCCAGTGAAGATAAACTGGGAGAATTTCATTGAGAAAAAATACAAAGTTGTAAATAAATTGAATTCACAAATTCATCTGAATTTTATAACTCTTTCTTATACCTTTCTCTCTTCACATAATTTTGATGGGAACCGTTACTATTTTGTGTTAATTTTAACCTTTTTACCTCCAAAATCAAACAGCCTCTAATTTAAAATAAAATTCAATAGGAATCCCTTGTTGCTATGTCAGCATACAGTAAATCGTTAAATGCGCTGCAAGCAGTATTATCATACTTTTACCACAATTTTCTGATAAGAAAAGTCAGAATTCATAGAAAAAGTGGTGGGAAAAATACAATGAGTAATATTGAAAACATTTGTAATCGAATTAATTCCAATTTTGAAAGAAGAAAGCGATAGCTGCACACCATTCAAACATAATTTGTAGGCAAAGACCTTCTAATGTACCCTTTTGAATTGATTAATTTAATTATGATCTCAGTGGTAGAGAAGTGGTCTTGAAATTGGGAGGTCCAGGGTTCGAGACGAAGTCAATGGGCTTGTGCCCTTTGGTAAGGCATTGGTCATCATTACCAGTCCCTCGGAGAGGACATAGAGCCGTCGGCCCCGTTGTTGCTTACTAACAAGCATACACTTGCTTTCTTAGCAGTCAGGTAAAACAATCCTCCTCCTTAAACATTAAGAGAGCCATACGATGAAACGAGCTCTATTCATTTTGTTAGAAACATAATATGAATTCTATGAACATAGAAACCAAGAAGAAAACATTAAGGATAAAATATTAATCATCAAAACCCTCCTTACACATTTGTTAAAACAGATTTTGATCTACCACTATTTATCATAGCAATATTGATTTTAACACAACTAATTTCACGCCTAGTCAAATTATAATAATAATCTGGATTTATAGAGCGCTTAATACGAAATACCGTCTCTATTAAGCGCCTAACAGATATCATTACCGCAGTCATCGGATTCATTTACGCACAATGTGCACCATCTCCTTTCCCAAAATAAAGGGATTGTAGTGAAAACGTCAGTCTCATTCGAATAAGTAAACCATCAATTAAATCAGAACTGTTATTGAAGAATAATTCGGAGACGTCAGAGTAAACAATTTCAGTTATTTCAAAGGTTTGGTGATATGGGAAAGATATAATGTAACTATCATCTTTCTGAAATTCTTCGATTCACTAAAGGAGAGAAACATACAAATATAATTAGTAATTTCTTAAATCATAATATAATTCATGGCCAGGTTTATGACAGAGCAGACAATTGAAACAATCAATTTCATCATTTAATTTAACCAAAAAACGCATTTAACTTCAAGAGTCTATAATACAGAAAAGTAAAAGCTTAAACATCACATGAACTCTCAATACACACACAATATCATTGGAATCCCCGTAGATTAAAACACATAAATGATGTCATAATGAATAATCCTTATTAATGACGAGCAAAATCATTAATTTATTATTTGTACTAATACATGTATCAAAATTAAAAAATGATGCTGCTTACCTAAAATCGACCAAGTCCTTGAAATTGCCACCGAATTACTGATTTGTCTTTAATTTGATGAAGAATTTTCCGAAATCCAGAGGTAGGGCGGAAAGAAATAAGATGCGACCAGTTATCACAAATGATGCGAGAAAACTGCCCCTATCGAACGGTGCCGAAAGCTGAAATGCCCCCCTCACACCAATATCACCAATAACAAACGACCGGCAGGAGTTGAGACTGACTAGTCTAGAGAATCAGACACTGCTGTGCCATGATATCTCATAACTATGGAGATTTAGATGTTTAATTTGAGAGATGCATCAGCACATTGAATGCGAAATCAGCAAGGATAAATAATAACACAACAATTGAGTTCGCCCTGTATGAGAAAACGGTTAATTCAAATATTTTGTTATTCCTACTCATCAATGTAATATTCATGAAAAATCATTTTGAAAGGATATTTTTTACCAGTAAAACTGATCATGTAAACCGTGTGCAATCATACAAATCAATGACGAGATATTTTTGATTACCAACTTTCTTTTCTTGATCAATAAGTGATCTTTTATTTTCTTTGTTTTGGACTAATATAATGTTAATGTTTGTTCTCTTTTGTTTCCTTTTCTTTCCTTAGAGTTTGGGGCCGCTTTAATCACTTCTAGCCTTTAACTGCCTCCGAATTTTACTATCAGTCTTTACAATTCTGACTTAACTTCGAATACGATTATTTTGTTCAGTAAAACAACACTCACGTTTTTGTTAACATTCGTTGGTACGAATCAAATCTTGCATTTGACGTGCCCAGGATTTAAAAACCAAAAAGAGGCCTACAAAATGACTCACAGCAAATTATGCCGTCTGGTCGACACAGACTACGCGCGACACACTTGCACCCTTTTGGGGATGGAAATATTTCTTGACGCCTTGGTCGGCGGCTAATTAGATTTAGGCAATGAAT
>JARBES010000122.1:7565188-7577625 GCA_030265145.1 Strongylocentrotus pallidus
GACATAAATTTGTTCCCGCCACAGTTGTGGTACTGGTCCCCTGTACATGGCACGTCGCAGAGGGCGCTATCTACATAGGACAAGAACTGTGCTTTCGAGGAAACGTCCGTGCAGTAGCATTCGTGTCCACGACTCAGCGCTGCGTAGGTAAACACCTGGATAAAAACGAAGAAGATGATGAAGATGATGATGATAATGATAACATAATAATAATAATATATATATATATAATGCTATAACTCAAAGAAGAAGGAGAAGAGCAATTATACAGTTCTTCCTGTTGGCCCTGGAATTATTGTACTTGCCAGGTACTCATTCACAACTGGGTGAAGAGTGACAAATTTAGATTAATGTCTTGCCAAAGGACTTGAGTGCCATTGCGGGTCTCGAACCGCGAGCCATGTGCTCCACAGTCCGCTGACGTATCCACATTTATTTACAACTAATCACGAATTTCTTTTGATGCATTTATTGACAGAACTTCCCTCCATCTGAGTTTAAGGCATAAGGATATGTTAATAATTTCATAAGACAATAATAATCAAGAAACAGTACATGAAGTACAGTCTAATTTGTCTTGTGTATTTTATTGATGAGGAAGATAATTCAGTCTTTGAAGCTACATAGTAGCCATGTGTCCAAGTTTATTGCATCATAATTCCCTGACACCAAATCTGATTGAAATACCAATTAATGGGTGCGTAGATTCCTGAGGCAGCGAACATGTTGTCCCACAAGAAAATACTTCAACTTGCTTTCATATCTCAAGGGCGAGGAAAATTTTACAATGTTAATTCACTATGGCGGTAAGTTCAGGGCACAGTGGATTACAAAAGACGTGTCGATCGTAAAAGTGAAGTCTACTCGTGGTGATTAACAAGGCCTTTTATTGGGTAAACACCCAAATGGTGTCAAATTCCCAATGACAACTATGAACCTTTAAGCTATTATTTAGAAACCTAATTGGTCGAAGGACTCTATAATTGATTTGTAATATTTTGTTGGAAACATGAATAAATTGATATTGAATTTAAATTTAAATTGACAACTGATTTGTTAATTATTTTATACTCACCAACTGAATGCAAGTTTCAAGGCAGGCCTCAATCGTCATATTGTCTGCTATCTCTTGTAGGACAAGCTCCCCCGTAATTTCCCATCTCATTGCTTCCGGTTCCGGTCTCTTCACGCATGCGCGGTATACACCCGGACTGTCAATCTTGTCCCACGTTAACCATGTTTTATTCAAGGCTGCAAAATGCGAAAATTGAAAGACAGCAACAGGTGATTATAACTGGTTACAGACAATGTTTACTTATGAACAGGAAAGAATGTCCCACAGTGTACTTCAGTGTTAGACGGTGTACCACAGTGTGTAAAAGTGTTTCACAGTGTACCATATTGTGAATAACAGTATTCCACAGTGTACCACAGGGTATGATCGTGTTCCACAGTGTACCACAGTCTTCTACAATGCGCCACAGTGTATAGTGTTACACGGTGTATCACAATGTATAAGAATGTTCCACAGTGTACCACAGTGTATAAAAGTATTAAATTGTGTACCGCAGTGTATACAAGTATTTCACAGTGTACCACAATTTACCACAATGTATGATAGAGTTCCCATATGTACCACAGTACATCATAGTATTCCATAGTAAACCACAGTGTATAATAGTGTTCAAAAGTGTACCACAGTGTATTATAGTGTTTCACAGTGTACCACAGTGTATTATAGTATTCCACAGTGTACCACAACGTATGCCAGAGTTCCAATAAGTACCAAAGTTTATCACAGTGTACCACAGTGTATCATAGTATTCCATAGTAAAACACCGTGTGTAATAGTGTTCCGCAGTGTACCACAATAATGTTCCGCAGTATACCACAGTGCATAATAATGTTCCACAGTGTACCACAGTGTATTATAGTGTGCCATAGTGTACCACAATGTATAATAGTATTCCACAGTGTGCCATAGTGTATAATGGTGTTTCCATATGTACCACAGTTTATCACAGTGTACCACAGTATATCATAGTATTCCATTGTAAACCATAGAGTTCCACAGTGTACCACAGTGTATTATAGTGTTCCGCAGTGTACCACAGTGTATACTAGTGTTTTACAGTGTGCCATAGTGTATAATAGTGTTCCCATATGTACCACAGTATAGTGTTCCACAGTGTACCACAGTGTATAATAGTGTTTCACATTGTATCACAGTGTATAATAGTATTCCACAGTGTACCACAATGTATGATGGAGTTCCAATATGTTCCAGAGTTTATCATAGTGTACCACAGTGTATCATAGTATTCCATAGTAAACCACAGTAAACCACAGTATACCACAGTGTATAATATAGTTCCACAGTGTACCACAGAGTATAATAGTATTTCACAGTGTACCATTTCGTGAAAAACAGTATTCCATAGTGAACCACAGTGTACACAAGTGTTTCACAGTATACCACAGCGTATAATCATATTATACACTAAAATGTACCACGATTTATGATATTTCCCACAGTGCACCACAGTATATAACTGTGTTCTTACTTTAAACATAGTGTATTACATTTTCAATAGTAAAAATGTTCCAGTGCTCTACATGGCCGTGTACTGTGGTCTGTACATACTGTTATGTTCTGTGCCACACAATGCCAAATGAAAAAACAAATAGTTGTATATAAACTTATGTTATAAAAAATCGATAATATAAAATTAGGAATACAAACACGATTATCAAGCAAAACATTGAATATGTTTGAGCTGTTGCATTACCCCCTCCCCCACATCGCCATTTACAATTTTTGACTATAATTATACGATATAATATTTTATGTATACAATAATGATGGGTCTAGATAAGAAATTGTACTTTAAGAAATAATTATTATAACCATCTTCGTCTATCTTTACAATTAAGATTTGTAACCAAACAACCAAACAACAATTGTGAAAACTAAATTATAATTGGGATCAGAATGGATTTTACGTATGTAACGATTTATACCAACTTATTTATGAAATTAGGGTGTAAGATTGATGACATAAATGTTACCATGCAAGTCAGGCGCATTTTTTTTTTTTAAATAACATAAAAAAAAGTGTCCTCTTACCCCCCCCCCCGAAATTTTCGGCCCGATTTAAAAATGTTAACCCCC
Source organism: Strongylocentrotus pallidus (assembly GCA_030265145.1). NCBI lineage: Eukaryota > Metazoa > Echinodermata > Echinoidea > Camarodonta > Strongylocentrotidae > Strongylocentrotus > Strongylocentrotus pallidus. The sequence goes on from JARBES010000122.1 coordinate 7,568,361, forward strand.
CCCCCCCCCTTGAACAAATCCTGCGTACGCTACTGTACCAGGTCATTTCATTTTGTGCTAATCTATACTCACATGATACGTATTCTTCTTTTTGTTTTACTTCCTTTCCTACGTGATCATCTGCGAGTTCGCTGGTCCTTTCCACATTGCGTCCGTATATTTTCTCTTGAAGCAGCGAACGATTCCCCAGCGGATCTTGTTTCAGTAAAGCACCGATGACGTAACCGAGAAAGAAGAACGCGCTGACCGCCAAGACTATCTCCCGGAAACGGAAGGGCCCACAATATGGGAAGCACCGGCGGCTGTACGAAAAAGTCATCTCCCTGACTCTGTTTGAAATCTAAAAAAGGAGAGAAGGAAGAATAAAATTAAGAATATGCTCTTTAAAAAAAAAATACTGGAAAAGGAGATCATTATTACCAGCCCTTGATACAATTATCCTTGGACCCCTAGTCCTTGGGGTGTTTCACAAAGATCCTAAGTCGAACTTAACTCAAAGTTGGACTTCGAAATTATAGAGAGCCATTTGTAGCCTTAAAATAAAATATATTAAAAAATGAAAATTTAAGTATTTCAGACTTTTTATAAATTCCACATCAGGAACATAAAATCTCCTTAATAACATAAAATATGAATCAACATTTTATGCCTTTAAAAATAACTTTTACAAAATATTTTTACAGATGCTAACGGCTTTCCATAATTGTTAAGTCCAACTTAGAGATAAGTTCAACTAGGGATTTTTTTTTAAACCCCCCCCCCTCCCCCACCTTTACTGAGATTTACGGACAACTACGCCTAAGCATGCTTAGGACAACTATATCCGGTCAGTTACCTATTGACCGATAACCCCATTTTATTTTGTTTCTTTTTTTTTCTTTTTTTTTCTACATGACTGACATTCATGCAACTTCATCTTGAAAAGTTTGGCCCGTATTGTGCTAAAAACTTAACCCGACGCAGGGTTTAAAGACCGTCAATACTACTGGGCCAGAAGGGATTAGACCACACGGCTCTCAACTAACATAAGAAAAAGAGGATCATTGGGGATCAACAGGCACCGATTGGGAAAGTTTTCGATATTGAGGGAGCAAGTAGCTATAAGTAGGACAGTGGGGATTTAAGATTTTTTTTTCGAAATAGGGTTTAAAGGCAGGGGGTTTTACCGACATCGCTTCGACTGCTTTTATGTATTTTCAATTGCGCAATCTTTCGGTGAAGGCGTACATTTTCAGTTCTGTGATGGGACCACGGATTTGCTGTGTGTGAGACTTGTACACACGTCAATGGTACTTACACCAAGGCTGGAGTCAGCGAATTACGGCATTATATGCACGTGGAAACTGACTTCCATCTCCCTTTAATAGTTTACATACTACACAACACCCGCATGCTTATGACCAACACAAGGTACAATTAGGCCAGGGAACTCACATATCCCTGATTAGGCTAAAGAGGTACAAAGTCCAAGGTATGAATAACAAGAAGATACAACGTTTGCGTTGCTATCAGAAAGTTGATTATTTGTTTTGCGGTTTCTTAAAGTTTCTTAGATCATTCCAATTTGTAATTGTATTTATTTTCAGTTTAACACAAATCGGGGGAATATATTTTCTCGCATTACGGCCCCGAAACATAATGCACCCTCCACTCTTTGACTCTTTTAATGATATTGACTTTTTTTTAAATACATAAAGACACTCCTCTTCAATAACAGATTTATAAGATTATAAGTTTTTGTTTGTATCTATCTATTTCCTAGTATTTGGTTGTTTTGTCATTAGCATTAGTTTGTCACGTAAAGCGGATTGATAAATATTTATTGGGTTTCGCGCGGGGAAACCCCTGAGTAGTGGTCCACATGCACAACCAGTTATACTGGGAGGAGAGACCCGAGGGTTACAGCGATTCAGTTTGCTTTTCGCCTCCCAGACACAGGCGACGCCAAATATTTAATAATAATAATAATAATTATAGAAAGCATGTGTATGTGTATGTATGTATTGGATTTAATTGAATTTGAATTTAATTTATTTATTTACCACCATTGAAAACATTGAAACAAAAGATATATAAATGTACAATGACAATGCCACTATAATACATGACATGAATGATAAAAATACATGTTCTACAGCGATATACATATACATTATAAACATATTAAAGAATAGTTATAAGTTAATTTAGTGTCAAGAGTAAAGCAATAAATGACTTTTTACAATGAGTCTGTGATCAATGGTAAAATAGAGTAAAAAGTAGCACATGTGCTAGTCGAGTCTGACTCTCGTTATCTAAAGCCTATGTATGGCGGTTTAGTTATAATAATAATAATAATAACAATAAAAACAATTAGATCAATTCACATCATTATTACTTCTACTGATACCACCATCACCACCACTGATACTACTACTACTACTACTACAACTACTACAACTACTACAACTACTACTACTACTACTACTACTACTACGACTACTACTACTAAAACAACAACTACGTACTACCACTACAACTACACTACTACAATTACTACTACTACTACTACTACCACTACTCCTACTATATTAATATTATTTACAAAAACATTCGATTCTGGATCTTTCGCTTATTAATATAGTAAACATATCAAGAAGTGTTTCATTTAAGATCATCATATCTAATTTTGGACGGCAGAATTTCACAGTAAACTTGCTGTCAAGAAACTCTATAAAAAAACCTTTATCGGTCGACATGGGACGTGTTTTAAACTTTAGCATAATGATGCTTATAGTTATATAGGTCTAAACGTGTTACCCTGTATGAAAAAGAAAAAACAATATATATTTCAAAAGATATTTCATAAAAAGTAGCAAATATTCATGACAGTTGATCATAACATAACTGGCAACCGCATCAAAAAAATCTTTATTTCTTGCCACGTCACAATATAACAAGTTCGTATGTATCAAGTTTATTTATTTTGCAGTTTCCGCTCTGTTACACATAATATTGACATTAAACGTAAGTCTTGTAAGAAGATATTTTCACGTTATTAGAACAAACATCATAATAATTCAATGCTATAAAAGGGTTTTTAAAAAAAATACACAGTACATAATATAAACGCGTTGTACACAATGTAAACTTGTAAAGGGGAGAAATACACGAAGAAGAAGAAAATAAAAACCAAGAAAGAACTTACACTGTACTTATTAATGGACGGTGGTTTGAAATATTAAAAGAACTGCATATTTCAAAAAGGAAATAAAGAAAATAGTCAGTCTACTTACCGGAGGTGAAAAGTTATCCCAACATGCATGCGTACTGGAGGTTGGCAACCCAATGTATGTGGTATGACGACTTCAAATCGCTGTGCAGCAGTTCCTCAACTCGTCACTATATCCTACATATATCTTATATTTAGTTTTCAGCGATACTTCAGTTTACCCTTTTCAAATGTGTTCTCAACAAAATAAGTGTTAGATACACATGCATCGCGGAGAGGCTTTCATTTGATAAACGTCCCATGTTTGTTGACTGGATAGGGGCTATAATTCAAACATGGACCTTTACTCTTTAGAAGCATTCCGCCGAAGGTAATCGGTCGTTCATCAAAATTATTCATTGATATGCAAATGAGGTTGATTCGTGGCTAATATTGATTTTGCGAGGGCACAGGGACAACGTGGAGACCGCGCATGAAGTTTATGCGGGGTGTTGGAGTCATAGCGTTCGGAGAGGGATAGTTGTGACACTCGCACGCTTATACACTCAAAATGTTAATTCATTGATGATCCTATTAAAGACCTCCGAAAATTCAACTCAAGGGCAATTTCAATACCCTATATTCATCCCACTCGAATCATGTTCGAATAAAGTAATATGTTATTGTGGTGTTCGCATACTCCAATAGGTGATGACAAGGCCATTGAAATAGCCTCAAGTTAGCTTTTTAAAAGTCTTTGCGATTCGTGTTCCATTTAAAATCTTCTTTTAAAAAAACCTCTGTGGAGAGAATTGTTTTGGGAATGCATGACTTTGATCTGTGAATGAGCGAGATTTCCGGTGACGAAACTACCCCTGCTCAACCTGCTATGGTTGCAGTAGGCGTGAAGAAGCGACTCATTTGGGGGAGCGAGGGGTTTTATAGAGGAGAAAGGCGTGGTAGAGAGGGGGAATAAGGAGAGAGCCTGGCTAGGCAGATGGCGAGGAAGGGGAAAGAGATTTGGAAGCAGGGGCAGAGAGAGAGAGAGAGAGAGAGAGAGAGCGAAAGGGAGAAATAGCGAGGGGAAGAGAAAGGGAAGAAAAATATACACATAAATGGGTAAATGGGAGTACATAACAATGTTTGGTCCAAAAGCAATTTTCTGCTACTTATTGTCATATTTTCGAATAATTTATGAGGGTATTTTGGCCACATTTATTCCTTATATGAAACTTATATTGTACTATTTTTTCAGACTGCCCATGATCACAGAATAAGAAATATATATCACAAGGAAAAGAAAAAAACCAGGTAATGACGAAACATATACCCTCAGAGTATTATACGTAATCAAGTATCATGATGATTTCAAAGTTATAAAATGTAGCTATTTCTCATGTCCCGCCTATGTCTCAAATTTTACAAAAGAGTTATAGAGGGTGTGAAAGAGAATGGGAGGTAATGATAGGGGAGAGAGAGAGAGAGAGAGAGAGAGAGAGAAAACACACCGAGAGCATTCATTGTTTGTTCCGATTTCGTTCAAACATCCATCCATCTCCTTTTCTGATTTAGCTGCTTTCTCTTTGACCAGTTTGCTATTAGGATTGGATATTCATTTAACAGTTAACATGGACAAAGACATTGTTTATTTCAGGGAAAGGGGAAATCATTTGTGAGCATTCTCGTTCTGTTTGTTAAGTTAGTGTGAGAGGAATTCTCAAAAGAAATGTCCCCTCAAAAGTATTGCTTTTCAATTACTACTATTCAATTATAATGACGAGAGATAGCCGTAAATTTTGACGGTTCGGAGCAAACGTTCATGTTCTATGATTGTGAAGCCCATCAAACCAACGTCTGTGTGCAGTACATGTGATTTTTTAATTTTTAAACAAGGCTGAGCCAATTACTAATCGTACTGATGAATCTTGTTTATGATGGCCGTCTCCTGCATTTTTCCAATTTCGAAATGATTTCTCGACTATTTTTTTCTTCTCGAAAAGTATTATTATTTAATTGATGTATATTATGATATGATTATATAGGCCTATGTATTTTAACTTGTGTTAATAATGTAATATATATGAACCAATTTTGTATATCACTTTCTTTTCTGTTGAAAATGCAGAAATAAAAACAAACTTCAAAACATACATCAATAATCAATGTGCTGCATAATCAACCTCTCCAAATTGCTTCCACAAAGTTTCTTTCACAATTAATGTAATCGGATGACAACACGTGAGAGTTAATTCCCAAGTGAACCTAACATAATGTTAACACCCTCAGCCTAATCCTACGCCCCCTTTCATCGAATCAATGAGCCCCAGGAAAGAGATAACCCGAGATCCCTCCTTTAGACTCTAATCGATACATCTTCCCTTTCTTCTCCGCCCTTTAGATCAATTTTCTCCATTGTGCGTCTTCGTTCAGTTATCATTATACCAATTCCCTTATAGTTCCGCTGTGGTCTAGCAGTATATAGTTGTATATACAAATTACGTTTACACTTAAATGGCGGCAATGTTGAGTCGTAGTTTTACTTTAAAACCCCGAGCACATCACAAGATTTGATTCGTGGTCCATCGAGTACACAGCTACCATTTTCACCAAACTCAGGAGTAACCTTTGGCATCAATTTTGGGAAGTTCGTTTCTGGCAAGATCAGCGTCGCCTTCGAAATTTTGAATCTCGATCAAACTTCGTGGAGTTGCTATTTACGCAGTGAATGCAATGGGATGTCTGAAACAATGGCGATGATCTTTACGTGTTATTGTTAATTTTGGTTACAGCTAAGACAAACAGGCGGCAAACTATCTGAATTATTAATTCCGTGTCCGTCTTCCAACATGATTTTAGCGAGTAAAGAGAAGTCGACAATGTCTACGTCAATGACGAGAGAGCGAGTGTAAGTTTTTCTTATCATCTCAGCATCTTTCCGCAATTAGTTTTACTTGTTATCATAAGATATTAAGATTGTTTTTGAGTGACGTGGAGGTTAATGAATGTCCAATAGCCGAAGGTACTATGTATATACAGACTGCAGATCTTTTTTCAAAGAATCATGATTTATGTTAGAACAAGTTAATGGTGATGAGGGCGTCCATATTTTGTTTTATTTTGTTCATATTACTCCATGACAAACATCACAAACAAACTACCAAATTCAAGTTAATACTACTACTACTACTACTACTACTACTAATACCATTACTATTATTACTACTACTACTACTACTACTACTACTACTACTACTACTACTACTATTACTTCTACTACTACTACTACTACTACTACTACTACTACTATTACTACTACTACTAGTACTACTACTACTACAACAACTACTACTACTAATAATAATGACAATTATTGGATTTATAAAGCACCTTTTAAGTGGATACAAAACGTTGTCCCTTAGTTTAAGGACGCACTTTTGTAGAGGTGTGTGTTGATGTCTTTTGTGAAGAAATCAAACGAAGTACTATTTCTGATAAATACAGGGAGTTTGCCCCAAAAGTGTGGGGGCAACATATTAAAAGGATTGGTAGCTAAACTATTTTCGGGATTTGGGATTATTATCATTGAGAATCATTGCAAATGTGTTTAATGCAACAAAATATTAAACTTTTTTTTGGTGGTCAGTTTGAAAATATGGATTTCTCTGGGCGGGGTATAGCTAGAGTGGTCGCAATGCTACTAACTCCAGTCTCGATCTACGGGAAGAGCAGTATTACTACTGGGCCCTGTTTTATAAAAACTTGTTATCAATTAATATCAAATTCTTAATTTCTCTGACAAATTTGCTCTCAGCCTATCAAATGCCCCGATTTCAATAGCTTATAACAGTTATTGTAATTTGTTATTGATAACGAGTTTTATGAAACAGCGCCCTGGTCATGTGATTGCCTTGTACATGAAACTGTGTGGAAGTGATTGGGAAAGGTTTATGTATCAGGGCAAAGGAACAATTATAATTTATTATAAGATTAACTGATCAATTATTCAATTCAATTCAATTCGGTATTTAATCAATTCCATAATAAAAAACAGTCACATCAACATAATACTTATACATAATTATTATAAAAATAGTAAAATATTGACAGTAACAAAATAGGAATTCGGTTGCTCTATAAAAACCCTAGGGGGTTTGTCAGGACAGCCACCATAAACAGTAAAACTAGTAAAAGAATCATACAAAATGATATATGATATATGAATAAACAATAACAAAAACAACAACAAGACAAAAGAACCAAAACAAAACAAAGTAGAACATAAGAAGAAGCAAGAATATAGACCGTACAACCCTAAACAAAAAATTGCACTGTGGAGTAGGATGAGTTTTTTTTGTACAATGTAAGATCATTGGAAATAAGATATAATTTAATCTTTCTTTTAAATCAGTTAAAACTATCAATGGAAGTAATAATTATGTGATGGTAAAGAATTCCATACAGAAGGAGCGTGTAATTCATAGTTTTTTGTAATAGCAGATAAGTAATAATTCATTCTATTTTCATCCATTCAATTTTCAGGCTTTGTCTCAAGGTATGGATTCCACTTGGCGTCATCATAATGGTGGTCATCGAGGTTCTCTTTGGGGTGATGATCGTCGCTAAGCTACCCTTGGGCGTCAAGCTAGGGGGCAGGGTGACCAGATGGTTGAAGCCCCCTACGCCCACTCATCCACCCCCTGTCTCGGGTAAGACAATTCTTAAAGCCGCACTGTACTACGTGTAGCTACTTGCTCCCTCTATATAGAAAACAATGCCTTATCGGTGACCGTTGGTCCCCCATGGTCCCCCTTTTCTTATGTTGATTGACAGCTGAGTTGATGAGATAGCCACTTGTCCGTGCCCTCGCTGGGTGGTCTAATCCCTCCTGTCCACACTAGTACAGATGCGCTTTAAAGGCAGTGTTTAACAATGTTTACAGTTTTACGAATCTGAGATGCAAGGCCTTTCGTGTTATGAGTATTTTTGACATAGTGTAATTTTGAAGCCCTAAAATATTTATGCTTCAAAATGATCATGAAGTGCCTCAAAAAAGTAGAAGTCTTTGAGTGACAGGTATATCACCGGAGTGTTGGCTCAGTCAGTAGAGCGTCCGCCTCACAACCGGGAGGCCGTGGGTTCGAACCCCGGCCGCGTCATGGGAGTTGTTGCTACCTTGTTTGGCGTTCAACAATAAGGGATAGAGCAACGTCGATCTGGCGCTGCTCAGTGGCTGCCAGGCTCACGATCAATTGGGCAAAAAGAATTTCCGTTTCGGTTTAATAAAATTTGGAGTGGACTATTAAGCTATTATTATTATTATTATTATTATTATTATTATTATTATTATACCATACTCAATTTTTCCAAAAGACTGTAGTGTTATTCCCAACGGTTTTTGAAATTTCGCATTCCAATCATAAATATCTTGATAATCAGACAGACGATCGGCTCGTAAAAGTCATGGGATTCCTGACTGACATTAAGGTTTATAATTATGATTGCAACATGAGCTAAATCCAAGATTTTGTTTCAGAATCTGAGGCAATGTTACTGATATAATGGTGGCGTATCCTCAATGCCATAATAGAGCGAGGGAGGTAATACAGATCTTCCAAGGATGATAATGTTATATGAAATCACTAGCTGTAAATTTAAAATGTCGTTAAATCTTAACTTGAATAAGTATGATTATTATAATAATAATATATGTGAAGTCTTGTATAGCGCTTGTTTTGGCACTGTGCCACTCCTGTCGCTCTTCTGTTATCATTATTTATCTGGCTGCCATTACAGCGCTCAAGCAGTTAAGGGAATCGTATTCCTGCCAGGTACCCATTTACCTCACCTGGGTGGAGTGTGACAAAAAAGGTTAATGTCCTGCCAAAGAACATTGATGTTGCGACATGATTATTCGAACCCCGTACTTGTGGTTCACAGTCTGGATAAATAGGGACTTTTAGATTCTGCACGACGAGAACGTGGACTGCCCTTTTAAGGCATTGGGCCGTATGCATAAAAAGTAGCAATTGCTTGCAAGCAATTGCTTCAAGCACAAGCAATTGCTTGTCAAGCAAA
>JARBES010000122.1:7782715-7792779 GCA_030265145.1 Strongylocentrotus pallidus
TCTCACCCTGTGCAATTAGCTAAATCAGTCTTTTGCTCAAATTCTCCCCTTCCTCTCTCTCTCTTTCTCCATCTCTCTCTCTCTCTCTTCTTTGTCCCTCAACCTCCTCTTTCTCTCTCCGTCTCTCTCTCTTTCTGTCTCTGCATGTCTCTCTCTCTCTCTCTCCCCTCTCTCTCTCTTCGTCTGTATATATCTCTCTCTCACTCTATTTCTCACCCCCTCTGTTATATGTCATTGCAGTCACTGTTTCACATTATTGATCCCAATATTGGTAATTGTAGGAATATTGATAATATTAAAGATACCATGTCCCTTTTGCAGCCAACCTCAAATTCTGTAGAACTTTTCAGGAATTATGAATATATCATGTATGTCCTATCTGTGAAATGTAAACATCAGCACATTAGATCCAATCACCATTTATTGACATCTATTTCATGAATTACCGTTCTGTTTGTTAAGGTTGTCAGCTGCCCGCAAGATGGCCATAAAAGCTATGTATTGTCTATGAAAGTTAAGTCCTCGGGGCGGCCATATAAAGGTATACAGTGCATCCCGGAAAAAACCCCGAGAATTATCATAACTTAATCACAATTATAATTAATAAATGACACATATTTGTAAAGCTTAGATCCTCCCCTTTCATTTAATATTTTACGCATGAGTGATTTAAAACAATTTGAAGAAAGGGTACTTAAAAGTCATTTGGCGAACGGTATTTGAATTTCAAGGAGAAAGTCACATTTCTAGAAAGTTCATTTCTGCCCTTTCATCAGACACCACAATCAGGAAAAATGAGCCAGGGATAATACAAGTTTGGTTGTTTAAAGTAATGCTTGCATTTCCATAAGTTTTATTAAACGAATTCGTTTCACTGGCTGCCTGCCGTAGCAACAAACAGAGTTTACAAACGACTGCGGATGCGGCTGCGGCTGCTGCAGACACAGCTAGAAACTGACATTTCTCGCCTCTTCTCAAGGAAGTTTAAATTTTCTTATCATATATGCAAAATACGCAGTTTATTTAACATCTATGCAAGCAGAAAATCGCAAACTCTTGTTCATGAAGTCTCTATTCTTTGTATTTTCAAAGTTTAATCCACAACCCATTCAAGATCAAAAAGTACTGTAAAACAAAAACGCTATGCATTTTTGAAAACACTGTTATTCAAGAAAACGAAACATGTTTTATTTGAACTATGTTAAGATGCTACGATGTTATTTCAATTGATTGTGTATGATTGTTTGATTTGTTCAAAAGCATATATTTATCAATAAATTCATTTAAAAAAAGAAAAAAAAAGAAGGCTGTTTAGGAATTGTGTCAAGTTAGAGTTCGTGTTTACAGACTATAAATAGTCTGGTCTTGTTCTGACATATTTTCACTTCTACCCAACAACTTTCGCATCGTAAGACGTAGACTCTTTTTAAGGCAAAAGTGGATCATTGCGTTAATAAAGTGATTACTGAATGCTATATACAGTATAGCAAAGTACACATGCTCTGGTATGGGTTCGTCATAATACGTCACAATGACTACGCCGACAACATAGGGAGTCCATACGATATAAAAAGCGCCGATAATTGTTGTGTTGATGACAGCGGCTTTTAACTTTCCGCCGATTCGTTTTGGAGCGTCTTTGCGCTTTTTGTCAGGTACAGGCACATGTGATATTCGTCTTTGTTGTTTGTAAGCTGTTATCAATACTTTGATGTTGAGATAACCTGTAATGCAGCCAAGAATAAAGACGTTAGCTATGTAAAACATCATGGAGGGGTTCCCAATGTACATTGATGCTCCAGGATCGAAATCGCAACTATCGGTGAAAATTTCGTGAATCATCCGCGCGATCGACACAACCAATCCATATCCGATTGCCATCGCTATCAATCTTTTAATACGCGTCCTCGACATCATAGACCAATATCGCAAGGGTTTCATAATGGCTATATAGCGGTCGATGCTCATAACAGCAAAAAGGACGTTCGATTGCGACACGAAGGTTGTGGATGACGAGGCGATCACGGCGCATGCTATACGGTGGTTCAAAAATAGAGAACGGTCGAATTCGAAGATGATGCGAGTACCGTAGCTCATGAGTCCGCCGAGGAGGTCGATCACAGTAAGACAGAGCAAACAAAGACTGGTGTTTTCTCTGAATTTATTCGGCGTTCGTGGTAGCACAATCAAAATTAAGATGTTAAAGCAAGATGAGAGAAGGAGCCCAAAAAAGCAAGCTGTTATTGCAAAAATCCTATATTGGTCCGTCACATCCAATTCTGTGGATCCATTCGTTAAAGGTGACGCCATTGTTACGTGGAGATATTTAATTTTCAAAACGCCGTCGATCTAGAATGTTAGTAAGCAGAATTTCAAGTCAACACCAACGCTATTCCCAGTAGGTACAAAAACAGCTTTATCCGACTGCTTTGTTCTTTTGTAATGGAACATGAATTCTATCCTTACGACAACTACATCGCGTGTCTTTATGATGCAGTCATCCTCTTCTTATTACGTAATAAAGAGTACACTTGAAATCCACTTACTCTTGAAAATAGCGCTGCCAGAGTAAAATGTTATCCTTCTATAATTTTCTAGTACCTCTTCAGCGAAGAAAAAATTGTCATTGGACTATAGTCAAGCCAATTTTAGCGCGGCTGTCGTGACAATTATCACCCTTCAAATGCAGAATTAACATTTATTAACAAAGTATAACAATGTATAGAAAAAACAGCACAACTGGACTGTATCCCTCTCTCTCTCTCTCTCTGTTTTTATAAAGTCATGCAGTTCGGTATTGATGAACAGGAAAACTTATCTTTCCTCGAAGGATAAAATGGTGATTTCTGAAGAAAAAAAGTGATCGGTCGAAAACAACTCATTAAGTGCCATGAGCGTAAAATGGCGTTGCTTTCCCCCACTTAGTCTATTTCTGTTGTGCTGTCCAGTCTCCAGATTCAATTAGCGTGGCAACCGTAATATACATAATCTCGCCTCACCAAAGGAATAATCATCTCTGAACAGAGTAGGCGTTGACAATTAAGTAGAATTGGTACGAATAGTCCTCCTATTGCGTAAATTTCTGTAAGCGCTATCGTCATCCAGTTCATATTCGTTTAACATAGGACATGGCTTGCTTTAACGAATCGAATAATCCTTACCGAAACGAGTTCTGAAACGGGTAGAAGAAAAATATCTCACGAAGTGCTTCGAGCATAAAACGTAACTCCCTTTTCGCACTTTGATCACAATCTTTTTCTGCGAATACTGTCCGTTCTCGAGAGCTAATTATCGTGACAATCAAGAGGAAAACTTATTCCGCCTCAAGAATAATCGTTTCACAATCTAAAGAGAGAACCGCTATATACAAATGTAGATTTATAAGAATAGTTGCATTGATTCCCACACTTTTGCCTTAAACGGCCAGCGCTGTTTCACCATTCAATTTGACGAGACGAAAGTAAAAAACATCTTTTTTCATCGCATGAATATTCATCTCCAAAGTACTATTTTGATGTAGAATTACCAAACTGGTATCACATTTCGCCTAGTTCTGCCAACATGCATTTCTTAATGTTCCAAAGTGATGGTGCTCCGTAATGTCCTACTCGAACGATAGAGTGAAGATGAGCAAATGAATGTTATCAGTTTTTCTGAAATGTCTTATTTTCCAATAAAATGATACAGAAAATACATCCAAATTATTATAAGAGTTTCCAGGAAACATTCACAATAAAGGTGGTGATGATTCTTTGTTACACTCTACTCCGTCGAAGGTCACGAGCTACGAACAAAATATTGTCATCAGGTATTCAGTAATTCCGTGCATTAATTCCATTAAAAGAAATGACTGAATGCACGCGAAATTCATGTAATGGTATCAAATATTCCACTCCATCTAAGGAAAATATGAGCGAATCTCGTCATTAAATTCGACGCGTTTCATTTGAGTGTGTCCCAGATAAAGCCATGATGCATGTGATGATTCTCCGGAATATGCAGTTCCACCGAATGAGTGCACATGAACGAACTATTGTAGCCAAGTATTATGTAAGTCTGTATCTTCCCTTTAATAAAAGAGTTCCATGAGACATCCAAAACATATGCGATGATTCTCCCTGAGATATCCTTCTCCACGGGAAGAGCACACAAAGTTAAGAACTCGATGAACAAGATTTTATCAGTCAAGTGATTCTATGTATTCTATACAAAGAATTGACTGAATAACTGAAGAAGGAAACAAAAAAATCGTTCTCAAAATCGTTGTGATTGTACTCATCAGCAGCACGGATGCTATTTTAATTCCGCATTGGACACGCCAGCCCTGGATATCCTAGCTAGAGATTCCTGTTTGCAGAACATTAATTTGCACATTTTACAACGCCATAAATAATATATCACGATGGATATGAAACAAATGAACCTACTTTTATACCACACTCCTTGACACGGTTTCAATTTCCATTGATCAAGCAACATATGTTCTGGAGAAGGAAGTTATAGAAAAAATAATGTAAAAATGTGCTCAATTATTCAGAGTTTTATATAATCAAAAACGTCTTCGCAAGATTAATCCATATTGATGCCAATTACAATTACGCGCTCAGCTCCTAAACCCCACCTATGTTCAACATACTGTCCTTCAGCCATACGGTCAACACCCAATTACCCTTTTCTTTTGTATAATCTTGTCCATCTAGTTCATAGTTCTACCGTTGTGCTTCCAAACTGCGTCTTATATGTTGATACCAGTTATCTTCAGTAGTCTCCGTAGACACAACACTTTTTTGTTATTTGTTTTGTTATTCTTGTGTTAATTTGTTAAAACATTATTTGCTGAGGGGTCCAAACTCTACAAGCCATGCTCGTAATAGGAGATCCTTCCATTTTCACTTGACATATAAATATACAGCAGCATTTGTTTCAAGAATAACGTAAATAATGTTTTTTGTTCTGCAAATGAATATAACATGTACACTATTAAATTACTTTTGTATACTTTGTAAAATGTTTTTTGGGAATTTTTTTAAGGGTATATAATTTTGTATTTTTCTTGTCGAAAATGGAAATAAAAAATGTGAACTTGAACTGGAATTATTGATAGCTGTGGGCGGTTCAAATCAGATTCCCAATGTGAAATTGTCAGCCGCAGTTACATGTATATGGTACTGTCGAACATGGTACAGTCGAACATACAGATACTTTCAGATCATGAATCCTGTATTTTCTACATCGATCGGACTACATACACAATGAGAATTGATTGAATTTGGCTATAGGAGCTTTTCGCATTGACGCCATTTCACAATGAGAGAGGAACAATTTCTCAATTGAAAAAGCTATGAGTAACCTGAAACGGTATATTGCGGAACTTGGTTCGTGTTAGGGTAGAGAAACGGGAATGCAAACATCAAACTCAAATGCATTAAGAGTTATTGATAGAAATCAAATGCAGGCACCTTGAATACAGTGGAATTGCGCCATAAACAATATGTCTTCCTCATTACTTCGGGTCCATAAAGCAAGAATGTCCTCAAGTTCCAATCGAAAAGCCCTACACCCGTTTTTCTTAAAAGGAAATCAACTTATATTGCGGATTTCATTTGTCAATGTTTCCTTTCTCAAAGAACCTACGAAATGCATGCCTCACTTTAAATATCACTGTAGGAATTGTGATGACAACATAACAACCTATCGTGGTAAAGTACGTCCTTTGAGGCAGTCACGGTTAGGGTCTTTTGACTGCACATAAGCATGTTTACTTTTCACGTCTTAACGGGAAAAGACAAATGTAGAAGAATAGAGACCAGGGTGGGAAAATATCGACATGACAGCAGGCAACATTTTCCATTAACAATCGATAAGTATGCAACGTGTCAATTTAACGTGATGAATTCATTGACAGCCCATGCATATTTGAATCCTCAAGCACGTCAAGACGGTACAGACATCAAGGAAAGTAAATGTACGACTACTTGACAGAAGTTTTGATTTTAGTCCGATCCGCCAGAAGAAAAAAAAAGTTGCAACATGAATGGCATTTCACAGACAGGAATGATTCCGAACACAATCGGACGTAGTCTATTCCATTAGGGTCCATGAATATTTGAATCCTCAAGCACTTCATACGATCGGTGCAAACATCAAGAACATCTTTGTTGTGACAGACGTTGCGTTGTGCCTTGATCCACCAGACAAGCTAGATAGCTGCAACAGTTTGACAAGATGGAAACAATTTCGAACCTTATTATTACGTGGTTCATTTCATGAGGGTCTAAGAAGTCTTTGAATCCGCAAGCAGTTCTTAACACAAGGCTTGTGGAGACGTCAAGGAATCAACACTGTGACAGGCGTTGCGCCTTGATCATGATGATTTGCGATACCATCGTCACACCAACGATACCGACAACAGAAGCGTCACAGAGTGAGGGATAACTACATTAGCCCGAATGACCAAGGATTGATGCGAATTGTTACGGTTTTTAGTCGATGTTTTCTCGGTGTGACTGAGGTCTAAGATAGCTGTAACTTATCGAAGAAGATTCAACTACGATGAACCGACTCCTCAACATGTAGAGCGATGCTATGTGGTCTAGGGGATAAGTTACAGAACTGCGGAACACAAGCGTTGGACCCAGGTGGTGTAGTTAGGTGTACCAGCGATATGAGTGCACTGTGCGCTGATAGAGGTTGATTTTTAAAATGCACGATGGACCAATGTACTGCGTTGATGATGTTTGGCACAGCTGAATGAGGGAGTAATACCAATTACAATCACGCTTTTAAATCACACAGATGACACAGAGATGCTAGTAGGAGCTGGAAAAGTCTGATCCCTGACAAAATGCACCGGAGATCATTAAAATTCACTGTGCTCTGATAAACGGTTGTTGGAGCTCTTTGAAAGCTCTTTGAAAGCACATAGCGTGCGTAGGACGGAATGATATAAATATCATCTGTTTACACATTCTGAAGCAAGCGACGATGAGTTCCAATTAGTTTACACAATGGACACATGATGTCGCGTAAATATATTCCCCAAATATTGAGTAATGTCATCCCTGTCAGAACAAGTTTTCATGAGTTGAGGCAAAATATCACAGTCATGTTGAAGAATCGAATTCTCCATTAAACACAATCTATTTTAATTTTTTTTAAAGCATATTCGATGCAAAATATATCGACGAAACCGTTTGATCTTCAACAAACCCAGTTTAACAATCTAGGTCGGCCATTCTTCTCAAACGGTAAATGATAATACATGTATGGCATTACCTTTTCTTGTCGTCGTAATTGCATTCTCATAGAGCTTTTATTCGAGGTAAGTCAACAAGAAATTTGGACGCAATCAAAATCTTGCCCACCAGGGAAATTACTTGCTAGGAATATTCGATGTAATTTACCTGTTCGTAAAACGTTTTTGATACAAAAAAAAAGTTGTCAAATTATTATAGCTATTAAACCTGGAGAGTTCATCCCATAGCTAGTAGAGTACAGATATTGACGCTAACATAAGTCGCGCGAGTTCAGAGGTCAAATTCACGGATCACCAAAATCGTTTTTTACCATCACACTCATGCGGGTAAGGGTATGCAAATCAAACCTATCTCTCACAATACGCTAAGGGTCATCCTAAAGGTTCCTTGACAGATGAAAGAAAATCTGTCTATTTTCAAGGCGAAGTGTGCTATTCAACCCAAACAAGTCCGAGATGAGGATCATGGATGACTTACAATTATGACGATGAGAAGGGGCATATTAAAGACCTGTCACCCGAATACTATCATTTAAAGTCATAGTCATAACAATAAAAGTTATTAAAATATGTAACGCACGGGAGCTGATGGACATTCAACACGGAACACCATTCCTTTTGTTGCAGTTCGACCATGTTTCCTTTCATGAGTTGTGACTAGAGGCTTGTTATTTTCAGGTAATATTAATCAATTGTTAATGAATGGATTGTAAACAAACTGTTTGATGATTAGTTTTCACGAATCTACCTGACAACATATTGTTAAAAATTGTATCTTGGAGTCGCAAACGAATCAACGAGTATATGTTTTGAATAAAGGTCATCTGATTAGTAGTTTACAGGTTGCTTGGTGGAGAGAGAGACAGAGAGAATAGGGGCGATGGGATATAGTCTGAAAACAAAATCGATTTATAAATAGAGTCATGATAACAAAAATACCGAAATAGAACGCAGTCTTAACCTCATTTATAATGAGACACAACGACGTCATTAAAATGTGTCATACCGTAATTGAAATGTTTGCAAAATAAATTAGTACTCCTTTATATTCGATAGTCGTTATCGATCTTGGCACCCATCTCCAAGGCATGCTCTTTGTGTTCATTAATGAAGTCTTTTCAAAGGATGATGTTATTTTCTGGTCAATGTGAAAGGTAATGTGAGAGCCTTCTCGTTCCTTTTATACCCGTATGTGAGAGGATAACATACATCATATAATCAATAATGTCTTGCAGAATAACAGCTCGAGTTAGAAGTTTTCTATGTCATATGTTTTAAAGGTTATATAATTTGCTCTAACAAAAATCTATATGTATTAATTGTCAAATATTACAACTACATATATTTTAAACTAATTTCATCACCAACCTTGTGATATTAATGGGTTACATTAACAGAATTATAGCAACAATCAGAGAATGAGTTTCTGACCATTCGAACTGTATCCCAAAATAAGTTACATTGTAATTTCCGTTACAATTATTGCTATCAGATTTACTTAGAATTATATAGTTTGCCAGTATTATGATTTCTGTTTCCATTTTCTAAACATTCATCATATTTGAATTTAATAATTTATAAATACATGCTTGTACAATCATTAATTTGGTTTCCATGTAGCTTTCAAACAATTTTTTTTCTCCATATTTGTAATAATTATTATGCCTTTGTAATGCAAACATAATATTTATGTACCATGTTAATGAAGTTTAGAATACAAGAATACAACAAAAATACATAATGTACATGCAGTGGAAGAAATGCCCTAAAAAGGACTGCTCTTTCAACGTCACGCAACGCCATTCCTTGTGCTGTGTTTTGGTGTTTTATTTCACGACTTGTGCAGATTACAAAAACCTGAATTAACAATAAAATACACAAATTAAAATAAATTAATACAAATTAGGACTTGTTCGAAAATCACACACAGAATGATAATAGTAAGAAAAATAATGTTAATAAATTAATTGTGCAAAAAAAAAAAGTTTTTCAACCAGTAAACTACCAATCAGATGACCTTTATTCAAAACAGATACTCGCTTGTGACTCCAAGATACATATTCTAACAATGTGATGTCAAGTAGATTCGTCGTAATAAATAATTAACAGTTCCCTTACAATCGATACCCTACACTTAATCAATATTGCCTGAAAAATAACAAGCATCTCGTCACAACTAATTTCCCCCAGGTTTTTGTAATTTGCACAATTCATGAATAAAAAATAGTCGAACTGCAACAAAAGGAATGGTGTTCCGTGTCATATGTACATCAGTTCCCGTGCGTTAAATGCTTTAATAACTCTTACTGTCATGACTATGACTTTAAATGATCGTATTCAGGTCTAAATTGTAAGTCATCCACGATCTTCAACTCAAACCTGTTTAGGTTGAATAGCTCACGTCGCCTTGAAAATAGACGGATTTTCTTTCATCTGAAAGGAACTCTATTTCCTTAATATCATCTTCTGTTCTTAGGATGGTCCATAGCGTATTGGGAGAGTTAGGTGTGACTTACATACGCGTACGCGCGTGAGCATGATGGTAAGGAACGATTTTGGTGATGCGTGAATTTGACCTCTGAACAAGCGCGACTTCCGTTAGCGTCACTATCTGTACCCAGTGTTCAGATAACCTCCAATTTTAATAACCATAATGGAGTTTACAGATAGCACATGGTACAAATGACCCCAAATATCCACAGATCTTTTACACATGGAGAAGTTCCACTTTTAGCATATTAGAATAATAACTGCCAAAGTCCTAGATGTGCTTCATGAATACCTTTTGTTTGCCCTCTTGAAAAGAATA
>JARBES010000122.1:7905040-7916193 GCA_030265145.1 Strongylocentrotus pallidus
ATCCTGACCACGCTACGTCGCGATCGCAAGCTATAAACAAGAATACATGTGCGTGATCAAAACAAGTTCAGCTCAAACCCATTTTACAAAAAAATCAATATTTTAACAATCTCGGACAAGTTTTACAATATAAATAATGAAATAAATATATATTATAGTATGGTATTTATTTATTCAGGAAAAATAGGAATTTTATATTTTTCCTATTGAAAATAAAAACTTATAAAAAACAGTTATTGACGAGCCTGAATCGCTGTTCAAGATGGCAGCTTTCATGACTCTAACATTAGACAACAACCGTCTCAGAAAATCTTGACAAAATATCATTTATTGACAAATTGAAAACATGAGTCTTTTAAAATTGAAAATAAAACACGATTCAAGACGGAAATACGAATGTAAGTAGTACTTTTCTTCACAAATAATTACGTTTAGAGCAGTTTCTTAATGTGAAATTCGTGCTGGTCGGAAGCACTGTTTTTCAGCATTAGTGGGCAGAAGTCCTTCGTGCTGGTCGGGCCCGCCCAGTGCCGACCGCCGTGGCTATAACGCTGCTTGCTATTATATTATCGAACCCCGAACCGAACCAAGTTCGGGTAAAAAATTGCCGAACTCTGCCAAACCGAACCGAACACGAACATAGCGTCTGACTTACAGCACTAGATTAATTTAGGATCTAAATGAGCAAGCTATCGTGAGTCAAAGTAGATATTTCGGTGTTATTTTTTAATAAGATTCAGTGTAATATTGCAGCCAAAGTGGATATATGAAGACGTAAAGAGTGAAATACATGTTGCATGTGAAAGACATGTTGAATATCTCATTAATCGTGGTCCGGCCGAACTGAACCATTCCTTCCGAACAGTCCCCATAGCATAGGACGTAGTACTTCAGTCTATGTATAGAGGCGGTCAGAGGAGCCAGATGTAATCTCAGCGGAACAACCATTGATATCAGAGACCGAAGCTTTCGGTCTACTTTGATGTACCCCCCATGTAGAACTTTCCGCATTGAGCGCTGCGCACTGAAATCATGATCTATCATTCGCTCTCTCTCTTTCTCTCGGCCAATGAGATTGACGGAGCCACTCGAGCCGTTTCGAATTTAAGTGAGGGCCCCCACTTACGGAAGATTTACGCAAGTTCTATAGTGCAATGCCAATACGTAACATTACATAACGCACTGACATGTCATGCTTTAAACAGGTGACGCACACTCCGCATTGGTACAACTACAAGTGAAACTACTTAAGTGAAATACTTAACTTTTCAAGGACACTGAAAAAATTGTAGAGTCTACAAAAACAAATATTTGACTGGAATATCATGATTTTGGTATCACTCAGAGTCAGATCAACCGGAATATCGCAAGCCATCTCTTCGCACTTCCAAGCTCTAGCTTTGGCAAAGGGCCTATGGCAGCCAGCGATAGCCAATCTAAAGTAAAGGGCCCATGTCGGCTAGGCGCCAACGTCAATTTACGAAAATAAGGCTAAAACAAGTTCAGCTCAAACCCATTTTACAAAAAAATCAATATTTTAATTGTAACAATATCGGACAAGTTTTACAATATAAATAATGAAATAAATATATATTATAGATTTAGTATGGTATTTATTTATTCAGGAAAAATAGGAATTTTATATTTTATATATTGTAGAGTCTACAAAATAAAAGATTTGACTGGAATATCACGATTTTGGTATCACTCAGATCAACCGGAATATCGCAAGCCATCTCTTCGCACTTCCAAGCTCTAGCTTTGGCAAAGGGCCTATGGCAGCCAGCGATAGCCAATCTAAAGTAAAGGGCCCATGTCGGCTAGGCGCCACGTAATGCGCATGCACTAAATGTTAGCTAAAGTTCTACGTGCCCCCCCCCCCTCAATCATTTATTGAATGTTTATCACATTCAAATCAAATTTCAATGAAGTTACATTTTGCAATTGCATGTTTTGTGAAATTTTGACTGCCATAACTGGGATGACTTACCTCTGACATTCTTGCCTGCCCTGGAAATTCTTGAGGAAATCCGGTTTGATCTAACATCAAATACATGGACATAATAACGACAATAATTATTGCCAGTCCAACAAACACCAACTTCGACGATCGCATTTTGAAAAGTCAATTCATGGGACTAAGGAAAACTATTTTTTCGTTTACAGGAAGGTTTTTTGACTTTCGTTTCGTCTATCTCTGATGCAAACCCATTAAAATTTGATAGACAAATTTATATACTGTTGATAGCCGGAATGAAAACAGTAATTTAACCAGCTGGCCTTGATTTAGTAAAGAGTGAACACGTCTTCATATGTGATGATGTTGCGCTTCAAGGTCGAGACGGAATTACTGAAGTAGATAGCTTGAGAGATGGCGCTATGACAAAATATCATATAGGCCTAGACTATGCAAAATACAGTGCGACCCAGACAAAACGTAATCGAGAATTATCGATGTTTTATCATAACTTAATCACAACTATAATTAATAAATGACACATATTTGTAAAGCTTAGATCCTCTTCTTTCATTTGATGCAACACATATGATGTATATTTCACGCATGAGTGATTAAAAGCAATTAGAAGGAAGGAAACCAAAAAGTCATTTAGCGGGCTGTATCTTTTTCGAAGAAAAATTCACATTTCTGGAAAGTTCAGTTTCTGCCCTTATGACTCCTCAATCAGGAAAAACGAGCAAGGAATAATTAAGTTCTGTTTGTTTAAAGTGATGCTTGCATTTCCATAATTTGATTTAAAAAGTTCGTTTTCACTGGTTGCCTGCCGTAGCAACAAGCAGAATTGACAAAATACTTAACTCGGTTTCATTGACAATCAGCCATGCATGAAGTCTTTGGCGTCTATGTCTCATCGTCAACGAAACGGAGTTAAGTCTTTTGTCAATTCAGTTTGTTGCTACGGCAGGCAGCCAGTGAAAACGAATTCGTATGATGAGCTACATTATTACCGGTACCAAAAACACCCCATAAATTCTGGACAATTCCATGGAAATGAATATATGAACACAAACAAACAAAAGCAGATCAAAAATAAAACAAATCAAAGCAAAACATAACAATTTTGTTTTTTGGGGGGTAAAATTCTGAAAGACAAACAAAGATGTCTACAGGAATCTAAAACAGACAGAAAGCACAAACACAATATAGAGAAAGAGGGAGGAGAGAGAGAGAGAGAGAGAGACTGAGAGAGAGAGAGAAGAGCAGAGAGAAAAGAAGAAGACAAATCTGAAGAACCTAAGAAAAAGAAAAAGAAGAAGAGGAAGGAAGAAGAGATTGAGTCCCAGGGGAGGAGGAAAGAAGGAGAAAACGGAATTAGGAGGAAGAGAGAAAGAGAGGAAGAGAGAAAGAGGCAAAGAAGAAGAAGAAGAAGAAGTGAGAAGGAGGAGGAGCTAGGAGATAGGAAAAAAAGAAGAAGAAGAAGAAGAAGAAGAAGAAGAAGAAGAAGAAGAAGAAGAAGAAGAAGAAGAAGAAGAAAGAAGAAGAATAAAAAGAAGGAAAAAAGAAGAGAAAGAAGGAGAACAATAAGAAGAAGGCTAACGCTCTCCTGATTCTCCTATCTTATTTTTGTTATTTGATATTAAACTATAGTCCTATTGAAATACAATATAAATCCATAACACTCCCACTCAAGAAAATTAGGTAATCATAGCATTCTATGAAATCATAGAAAGAGAGAGGGGGAGGGGGTTTTAAGTAGAACGGGAAAAAAAACGATTACAGACAGAGATAAAGTAAAAGAGAGAGAGAGAGACATAAAGACAGAGAGTGCGAAAGAGAGAAAAAGAGAGAGAATGATATAAAGAGAGAGAGAGAGAGAGAGAGAACAAGTAAATCAATTTAAATATTTAAACAGGATGTTTATAAAACAAGAGTCAGTTTCAGAAATGAATATTAGTTGACATTTTAAAACTGCAATTAAATAAACTTTATTTATTAACACTTTAAAATAAAGTGTTATATCATGCACATTTTTTTCTTCATAATACAACAAATCCATAAAAACAACGCAATTTTGGAGGCACTTGAATACAACAAAAAAGATTAACATAGACTTCTTAAACATACAACATAAATGAATCGGATGACTCACGTTTCGATGAAAAACAGTCAAGTCTTAATAACACATGCAAAAGGATTAAACAAATTTGTTACGTTGCTTTGGGGAAATATTAAAACAAAAGAAACACTGAGAATGCAATGCCCTGCCCTTCAAATGTGATCATAAGCGAAATATCTAAAAAAAAAAAAAAAGCTGAAGCGTTTGGTCCAAACTGTTATGTCACTTGTGTGAACGTATATACATCCGTTTATGCGTGCAGTGCAACAACACCGAGTCAATGTCTTCTCAATGAGGTGAATTCAAAAATTTGACCGTACAGACCAATGTCATGTGTTACACAACCATTTTATTTTATTTTATATAGTGTTATTCCACTATTACAACAAAAGCATACAAACGATATAAATTTCATTTGTAATTATCAACCGATCAAAACGGCGTCTAAAAACTCTCCCCCACACACATTACATTGGCATTAGCGGTAAACAAATTTCTGTCAATTTAAATTTAAATTTAATTTTCTACTTCCAACTTCTATTTATCGAAATTATCGTTATGAGATCAAGAGATTAGAGAAGGTCTTAAGAAATTCGAAATTGGAAGATCAAACGGAATGAGGAATATTCATTCATAATCATCCCCCTAAAAATCTTCTTTTTTTTAAAGGTCAATCTAGCATTTGTAATAAGTTTATTTGTATACAAACTGCGAAAGAAGAATACAAGAAGGCGAAGCTTTAAAATAAATCGGACTAATGATAATTATGGATGCCCATAAATGCCAATAAGCTTTATGATTACATCTGTCTACATTTCATATATTTATTATTGTTTGTCCGTTTTCGTTAAGCTCTCATCAACCTGTCTTTCTAATTTGGCTTCTTTTCTCTTATCAATTTTTCTGTAATATAAGGTCATTGAATAATGAAACTAAAGGACATTCTCTCGAGCAATTAGACTGCAATCCTTGACAAAAACGAACGTCTCATATACTGACATCAATTCAGGGAGAGTTACCTGTCAGTTTCTCTGTTGTACCATGAACTACTGCTCTTATAAGTCTTACATATAACAGGGCTTTACAAAATACTGTTTGGTCTGTAGGTTTATCATGGACAAGGAAATATAGACAACGATTATAAGGTAACGATGGAGAAACAAAACTAAATAATATATCTATGAAATATTGTATTGAAATTATGAAAATTACACACTTTTCCCATCATTTAAAGAGAAAGAAGTATAGTTCTGGGAAAGGAGAACAACATTTTGTGAGCTTTTTGTTTTTTTATGTTCGTGTGGAAGATTATCATTAGAAAACATGTCCACCACGTAACACAAAAAAACGGAGTGCTCTTCATATGACGAGTAATAGCTAAAGGTTGTGGACCATAATACATTACACATTTAAGTGCACAGTGTATGTGTCCCTTGGCATGCTCTTAGTGAGAACGGGCTAACCTTCTATCGTTTTAATGATACCAACAACTCACAGTAAACACACGTATGTCTTACACGATCCACCGTTACACACAATTTCTTTTACGATGCAATCACATGCATGACACGACCAGAAGTCAACGTGATCGTTAAGATTAAATAAATGATAAACCACCATCCAACTTTAAGTGGCTAATTAAAGCCATCAAGTTCATGCATCACAGTCAATTATCATTTACAAATCTGTAAAACCCCACCTCTTCAATAGTCTCTCCTTTTAATTTTTCTCTTTGCATTTTTTAAATGAGGGCACCGGATTAATGAGACACTCTTAATCTGTTTTATAATAGGCAATTCAATCCAGAGTTGATGCAATCACATGCATGACACGATCAGAAGTAAACGTGACCGTTAAGATTAAATAAATGATAAACCACCATCCACCTTTAAGTGGTCAACCAAAGCCATCCAGTTCATGTATCACAGCCAATTATCATTTACAAATCTGTAAAACCCCACCTCTTCAATAGTCTATCCTTTTAATTTTTTCTTTGCATTTTTTAAATGAGGGCACCGGATTAATGAGACACTCTTAATCTGTTTTATAATAGGCAATTCAATACAGCTTTTCACAGAGCCCAATTAGATCCCACTCATGTATAAAACATTTCTCAATTCAAGAATATTTCAAATAACTATATGATATCACATCAATCAGTCGCGCATTATGTATTTTGTCTGCATTAATTTTTGTTGTGGTCATATATTAACCTATTTTTATACCAGTATTTGAATTAAACATTGGACAGAAATGAGAGGATCAGAGTCGATATGGCCTCAAATCTTCGATAATTGTTGCGGTAACATGTTCTAATTCAAATTACGATTCTTCTTTTTTAATTCGTATCAGCTCTCATTATTCAAAAGATTAGCTACCTTGCAAAGGTTTAGCTATATATTGCACGCCTCTTCAATCTTACTAAAGGTGTGTGAGATGGTTCCTTTCCTCAGTTTGTTTAGATGGACTATTCTTGCTTGATCCTCTTCAGATTCCTGTTAACAAAATAAAAAAGATCAAATTAAAAAATGGCTAATGAGATAAACGCGAATTGCGTTTGTATTGTACTATTTATACAAATATACACTGCTGTCCATACAAGTATAATAATTTGTTTCTTACTTCTTTTCATAAAATGACTTTGACGGTACGACTCCTCTTGATATATAATATCTTTACATAATATTATAGATCGCTCTCCATGACTCTTTGGAGTGATCCATAGAGTTCTGAGGATAAAGAACATTTACTAATCAAGAATAAATCATTTTGTCACAACCATTTTACAAAAAAAAAAACAGGTAACAAAAAAAAATTATTACAACTTTAAGGACAGCATTTAATCCCCAGTTACACCTAACAGTCCAATACCTGAATGACAATATACGAAACAAAGAATCACATTTGTCTCAAATGACCACAAACAGGTTGGTTTAGAGTCAGTTACTGAGTCGATTCGGCGGTGTGACCGAGGCATCGAGACTCAGGAGCATAGTCTGCATTTAAAGTAACCGGTCAAGTTTTTAAACGCGAAATCATGATAACGATATAGGCCTATTTGATCTTTATGACTCTTAATATGGTTATAAATTAGAGGTGCATCCTCAACACTAAATAAACACAAATAATTAACAAATAGGCAGGAAAAAAGGGTTATTTGAGAAGAAACCTGGTCTTGTAATAAAAATATAAAATATTTTAAGTATGTCCATGCATTTCATTAGACTAGTAACGTTTTATAGATATAGCATATTTGGCTACCAAACTGAAACTGTTGTAACATGTTTTCGAACGAAATTCTTTTATGTTGGTCTAACAGCGTTATTTCTTTTTTCATTTTAAAAGAAAATGAAATGTTAGAAAGTATACATAGTATGCGTAGTATTCTTAATTGAGTACCTTTAAAATCTAAACTTCGATACTAAAGAAAATATGTGTATGTCAAATATTTGGAAGGAAACTTTTCGTGTATATTCTTATGCCCAAAACAAAATCGCATACGGAACCAACAAATTATGTATACCTTATTTTCTTCTTCATCTTCTTCGTCTTCTGTTTTTCTGTGATGCCGCTCTTGGATTTCTTTTAATTTTTCCTTCACCGCAAGACGCCCTCTCTTGTCTCTGAGTAGAGCGTTCGTTACAAGGTAGTTAGCGAGCCACATTGACTTTGTACTTCCCGTTCCACGTGATAACTTCTCCGTTGAACCCTTTGTGACGTAGGTGCGATAATGACGCCATGCTACGTCTACGAGAAAACGCTCAAATAGCTCTTCATTTGAAGGGGTTCTGTAACATACGAACAACGAGAGAAATAAAATTAAGTGCAAAGTGCAATTCAATTGGCATTTGTTAGGCCTTTGTATTGAGTTTAAACGACACTTAGGTTTTCTACTCAATGAACACTTCAGTATTTGCTTTAGAATCATTTCCTTTAACTGCGATGTATTTTTAATATAAATTGAAATTGAACAAAGGAAATGATTGTATTGTTCAACTTCAATATAATTGATACATTTATACATAGAAGTTGGACAAAGTAAATGGTTATTGAACAATTAATTGAGTGTTAGATGACGTAGATAAAACGTAAATAAAAACGTAAACGTCTTTTAAGATTATCTGTTTCTCTCTCTCTCTCTCTCTCTCTTTCTGTATATATATATACACGTATATTATATGGGCCTATTAATTTGTTAACTCGTATTATGTAATAACTGAGCCTATGTCAATGTATACGGACAATAATGTAAAATAATCATATATATCAGATATTGTAATATTTTGCAAATGGACGAAAAACAAAGCCTAACAAAAAGAAAACAGAAGATAAATCAGGCAGCCATTTAACTCTGACCGCTCGGAAAGATATCAAGATATCCATTACGTCTACATTGTTCCGCCCCCTCTAAAGGGACCCTCTATCGATATGTTAAATACCATGCCCCGTGTCTCTCATCAACGGGACCAATATCAAAAGAAGAAGAAAAAAAATGGCCTATAAAAAGTCGGTAATGGAGTTAATGTGGCGTTATGACTAAGACATTACGAATATCCACTCAGAATATGTAAAAATCAACATATCGAAATAAATACGTAGCAAAATTGAATTATGAATTAACAAAAACAGTTTTAAAAATATTAACTGGGATACAATAGTCATATCAAGGTTAAATTGAGAATAACAATATAAAACCAGTGAAAGATATATGTTATTTCTAAATACACTGCCAAATACTAGTTAACAAAAAACCGCGAAGGCATGGCAGTTTTCAATTGCGAATCAATCGTATACATTCAATCAGAGCGACGAACATTGGACTGCTAATAAAAGGAGTAGAAGAACAAAAAACGGGTATGTACAATAATCAAGCCAAGGTTAAATTGTGAAGAAGAAAACATCGACAGCTTTCAATAGTAAATCAATTCAAACCAATCAACGACATATCAATTGCATTTCATAAATCGCCAAACGTTGAATTATTAAAGAGAATGTTCATTGGTTTTAAACTTGACAGAATTTGGTATCATTGTTGACTACTGTAATATCCTGTTCGTTTAACTTGTAAATCGAGCGAAAAATTGTAACAGTTGATTAAAATTGACGAAAAAATCAACCCACTCAAGACCCCAAAACAATGATTATCGTAATACACACTGATTTTTCGGTGACGTCACGGTGCGCGATGCAGTTTGTGTGCAAAACACATGTATTGGATTAATACCAGTCCTGACGTAGTTTATATTCATCGAAATCGCCGGAAATATTGATATGGACGAAAACATTTGATTTTAGTTTTGTGGTGATAACAGGAGGAAATACCTCGGAGAGCGACATCGACAATGTAGATTTGGGAAGTCTTGACCTAGAAGTAGAACTTTAACAAAAATTGTACAATGGCGATGGACAAGCCTAAGCTGTCAGGGCCGCCGTAGTCGAGGCCGAGCCGAGACAAGCACGATAATATGGCTTGCCATATCAAGTCTCGTGGTCGAGCTAGCTGTGAATCTCTCGGTTTCCCCTTTCCCCATTTATCTCGTCCTACGATCATAAAGATCATAAATTAATCGTCCTAATCAGAAATGTTTATAATACATATCTTGACAATTTATGTAAATTTGTCGCCTATTTTGCTCCATAAGAGTTGTTAGGTCAGCTTGCTAAAAGTCCTCCGCACTCCCAGATGAGACACATAAAGTATGGCGGAAAATTACATGATAAACAAAAAAACATTTGTAGAAAGTATTATTTATTCGGTGTATCTCAGTTAAAGTGTCAACAATAAAGGAAATATCACCACTGGCGGTAGATGTACGAACAAATAATGGGCATCCAACAGTGACCCGAATGTGTGGTGTAGGGAAGTTCACACCGTGACGTCACCGTAATCGTATGTGTTTTATCGCCGTCTTTTCACTTTGTGAGTGGGTTCTGATAAGGGTGTCAAAATTGCATTTAATTTATTCCTCACACTAGTGGGGGCTTATAAAGCAATCTTTAAAGTATAATTTACCTAATTTCGATATTTCTATGAACCTCCTCTTTAATGATAGGGTTAAAATCATCGAAACAAAAATAATTAGAATACAAATAAACAGTTACATACGGGAGAACGGTACTGTGTTTCTGTCGAAAGGTATCTAGTATCCCCCTCGGCGCCATCTTTTCAATTCGTTGTTTCGTCACCCTCATCGTTCGGCATCCTCGGCTTACAAGGGTAACACCAGCGAGCTGCTCCCGGTCACGGAACTTGATTGGCAGCAGATCCTACGGCGGAGAAATGAGAGACAGAGGGCAGCGAAATGAGGATTGAATAAAACGAAATACGAGATGACGGAACAAAGGTCAAGTTATTTAAATGTAATCCACAATAAGATACTTAACCTGGAAATAAGTATATAACATATATATATATTTATACAAATGATAATTAAAACAGTTGAACAAAAATCCTGGTGGATTCAATTCTTCCCCATTACCGGTTTAATTTAAATCGCCAGATCAATAACGGATTATATGGGCTATCTGACGAACTTAATTGGAACCGGTAATAGTGAAGAATTGAGCTATTGGTGATTTTTATTTCAAATGTTTCAATTAGTATTTGTATATTACCATAACATAGGATTTTCGAAATTGAATTAATTACTCACCGTATAAATATATATATATACAACAAAAGAAGAATAAAGAAAATAAACAATGACCATTCGTACGCCAAGAAATCGTTTTATAAAAGTTCGCCCATGGAGCTTTATCAAATGATGACTATACTGCAATTTGACAAAAAGTGTACACATAGATGAGACGAGGATATGCTTAAGCAGAAATGAAAGAATAAATCGACAAATAATGTTAATGCATAAAGTTATTACAAAAAGTGGGAAGTTAAAACAAAGACAAAGGAGACTGACAAAACAATGATAACCATTAATACAAAAGAAACAGGTCAGGCAGCCTTTTCACACACAGCTAAAATTCTATAAACATGATTAGTTTAAAAGGGCTTTAAACTAATCAGCTGTACATACGACATCATTCACACACAGAAATTTCGGTGCGATCGTTAATCGTTTC
>JARBES010000122.1:8256732-8268097 GCA_030265145.1 Strongylocentrotus pallidus
GTTTTAAGTATACAACGTGTAAACTTATCTCCCAACGTTTCGCTGACTCCATTTGCGGGATGGATGACTCTGACTTTTCAAGCCTAAACAGTCAACTTCGAGTGAATGGATGGGAAGACGAGCAATCGGGCGTCACTATCTAATCGCTTGATCAAATGTATGTTGCCCCCGAATGAGTGCAGCTGAGGATCCGATTGCCAAGTTAGAGATGCGTGAAGATCTTGGAATTCCCTGGGGATATTTCGAGTGAGGGGATACATTTCAAGATTCATGTAAGATTGCATTTGTATAGTTTGAAAGGGGGAGGAATTGAGGAGATGAATGTTGTCGTCATCCAGTTGAATTGATACAAAACGACTTCTGTAGGTTATTAAATATATGAAATAAACCATATGCCCTATTCCTCTTTTTTTGCAATTTTTAAATATCGGACTATTCTGTGTGCTAATTCAATACGCCCTTTAGAAATGAGGTTCGATATCATATATAATCTTAAAAGTAATTATTAATCCAACGTTTCTGGGAAAACACGCGTAATAAAGTATGGTAAACTTTGCACGTACTACTGAAGGTATCGCTTCTCACCTCGCGGTTTTACTCCTAACATTATCCGATCTTTATCGTAATTACGGAAGTTGTACGTCCCCTGATATAGCCTGTCTGTAATTGTATCCTGTTTCGATAATCATGAATTGATACATTATAATCGGTTTCTTTCAATTGTTCAACTGTATCTCTGGCATAAGTAGCCTAACCGTATAATACACTATGATACGAGACGTCTGCTCAATTTAGCCATATTACAATGTTAGCATAGCTATTATGATGGTAATTTATTCTGATGTTGAGCGTTTTACCTGAGCATATATGGCGTAATTCATATTGCAGAAGCATATGGCCGATGCATGTAACAATCGTTACCCCAGGATATTCATGATTAATACAGCGGAAGAAGATGACTGTTCCAAAACGATCAATATTCGTGCATCTATAAACAAACCTTCCATAGCCTCTTTCGAGCAGGAATTTCCAAAGGAGCTCTATATTTATATTTTTTTATTTTTCCAAAATTCAAACTTCAAACGCCCGCGTATATCAAACATCCTTTAAAAGTAAAAAAAAAAACATTCCATATGGTGTCAGACAAACGTCGCGTAAAAAAAGATCGCTTGAAAAGTACGTCATTTCTTATTAGCCCTTACTTAATGATGTGAGTTTTATTTTATTCATTTTTGGCTGATCATGTGATTATGTGTATGCTACTGCATTTCTAGCGCCCGCATACATGTCAGATATTAGGATTGCAATAATAATAATAATGATTAATGATAAGCATTTTAAAACATTAATTTAATTTTGATAGTATGGTCGACTGGGGAGATGGGAGACTTTGTGTATATTCAATTTCATATGTCCACCTGTGATATTTGCATGGCGCTCAAAGTCAATGCGTTTGTTAATCGACGGTCTTGAGTTCCTTTCCAATGGTGCTGACGTGAGTGATACGGATGCGTTTCGTGCTTGAAGACATGTCTAGCTCGGCTTTCACTCGATGCTCAAAGCTGAAAGGGCGTTAACTCTGTGTTCAGGTATACGAGGTAGCGTCCTTCTTGCTCCAAACAAACGTCGTTAACGTTGGCATGTCTAAACAAACATATCTCCTGTGGAGGATTCCCTCCAAAGCGTGTATGGATTTAACACATGAGTCGTCATCCTGGTAGCGGGATGGTGGAGCGTCTGAAT
The DNA here is from genome assembly GCA_030265145.1 of Strongylocentrotus pallidus. Classification (NCBI taxonomy): domain Eukaryota; kingdom Metazoa; phylum Echinodermata; class Echinoidea; order Camarodonta; family Strongylocentrotidae; genus Strongylocentrotus; species Strongylocentrotus pallidus. The sequence goes on from JARBES010000122.1 coordinate 8,258,476, forward strand.
CACACGTACGTCGCGTAGGAGGCGCGTCGGCGGCGTCGCTGAAGATGGGTAAGGGGCACAGTCCGCCCCCATTATCCAACTGTGCACACCAACACATATTGTGCCTCTTCAAAACGGTAGATGGATGGGTAAGCACTCGAATCCATGTATGCGTAATAATAGGGGTGTCGTTAAAAAAGAGTGAGGGGCTGAAAAAAGACGTTTTACATTTCACGTTTGACAACATCTGACACATCTTGATAGACCTCTTCAGGACTTTCCGGGATGGTGTCGTGCTTGAATCACACGAATGTTAAGCAGTGGCGTCGCGTACCGATGTGCGAAGGGGCTGAAATACGACTCCCTCTATCTCACTATTGACACCTTTTTATTTAGGCAAACAGAAGACCGCAACTAAGCGTGTAAGATAGTGAGAGTTTTTTCTCAGGAATTGAACCTCGTGGAGGTGTCGTGGAATAGGGATTCATTTACTCGACTCTCAATTCAAGGATTGAGGGTTGGCATCTGAGCCTGGCACTGATGTCTTTTGGTAAGACAATACCTATACACATTTTCCACTCTCAACCCAGGTGTTCAATGGGTACCCGACAGGATGTGAAAGTTATTGTAGTTTGTTCACCATTGTGAGCGTCTTTAAACTGGCAACAGGCTTGAATGTATACCCCTGGTAGTCGGCAATGTGTACATCCTGTGTGTGGGCATGCCTGAATCCGATGACAGGGGTTATAATATATCTATAAAACGTTTAGAGATATCATCGATGTATTGAGCGTTAAAGAAAAATACCAGAATATCAAAAACATGTAGGCTGTCACTTTTGTGACTGACCAGGGTTTTCCAACTTTTAGGTTACGGGTCAGTCTCCCTTTAAGCATGCAAGTAGACCCATTTGCATCTGCATACTCTGCTAGCTATATACATGCAATATTTTTCTTTATTTTCACTCTCATAATGATGTAAAATTCGAGTAAAACTTTCACCAAATGAATACCACTGCCAATCTGGCTACGCTCTCTGATGTAAGGCAATGCGTTGTAATGCTGGAGTTGGGATAAGAGAAGGTTCGGGATTATTCCCAGGCACCGAGATTTTAGGCAGCAATTTAAACACATCCTGCACTAATCGCCTTAGTAGTGTCTATGCTCACGGCATCGTTTCATGGAATACGTCGAACGGTGTCTTAAGTTGAAGTCTGCCGACATCCCATTAAAATATGAGTTAATTTCAATTTGCACGTTCCAGTGGGATGTCGGCGAGCTTTACATAATACGGTTTGGTGAGACAATGCACAGGGCATCCATTTTAAAAGCAGACTACAACAATCTTAATATGTCTGGAAATGAAGTGATGACAGTTTAAAACGATTTTGTATTTCAATTAAACACGCATACATCGGTAGAGGCATGCATTACATATGTACTTGATATGCAATTCCAATTACATGTAGAACCCACCACTCAAAATGCATGAAATATAATCTTTGATCAATCAACGTTTCCGTCCGAATTGTAAAGTTGTAAAATTAAATTATTTCGCTCAGTGTTATCTCGATGTAATTTATTCAACATTGTTCCCCGTAACAATGAACAACGGACAGCGAATTATTATCGAGCTTGTTCAATAATTTGAACTTAAATCTAGAGAATTACAGTGTATTATGCAACTGGATATCAAGATGCATTCATCATCAATTACGTCATGTATATTATTTCAATAGAAGTTACATTCAAGAAAATCAATCATAGCTTTCGTAATGAAGAACAATGAAGAAATGTTGATTTGCACATCATTGTATCTATTCAAACCATATGGACCACTATAAATAATATTCCCTGCATGAGCCGAACAAAACATAATAATGATAACAACAATTAGGAGATAAAAATGATGTTTAAACAGAATAATACCCATGTTATCACAATAAAAAAATATTGTTAAAACATTAATTTTGAAGCGAAATGTTTTAATCAAAACGGAAAAGGAAATTCAAAAACAAATTTTCCCAATTGTCTTTCTCCCGAGAATGAATCTGATAATTGAAAAAATTTAGACTCTTTTTAAAATAAATATACAACAATGAATATCTCAAGAGCAAAATGGAAGAGAAGTTTTCAATGAACACGTCTATAACTTCTTTGGAATGACGATCAATATTCTAGAATGAACATCAGTAATATGTTTAACCCGTATAGATACTGATTTCTCTCATTCCAACATGCTTACTAACAGTGGCTTTACTTTCCACCAACGCGAACGGTACCTAATCCGGGTTAGATTCGTATCCAATGAATAAAGTAATGGAGGGTGGGAAGCTTACCGCTTAAAGACTCTGTCGGAAGTGAAAAACAAAATTGACGAATTATTCGACAAGGAACGCTTATATTAAAGCCATAAATATATCATAGTAACATAACTTATCTGCCATCGTAGTGTAGTGTCTATCAGAGGAGTACCATCCCTCCGATTACTCGAAATCTAAAGCTTTGAAAATGGGGTTGGTGACCTAAAAAACTTGCTACCAACTTGATTACATCATCTAATTTGAAGTACGCAGACTCATATTGACTTTGCACTATACAATGTTGCAAAGGTCCCCAATACTTTTCGTTAGCTTTCTTTAAACTGGTTACTCATATTTATGTAAAGCTGTGGCGTATTTACTAAGGGGGGATTGAAGATGTCACCTTAACACGAGAGAGAGAGAAAGACAAGGGGAGAAGATTATAAATATGTAGGACTATATCGACGATAATTTCCTGGGTAAAATGCACATAAAGAAAAAGAGAAGAAATGTGTTTTGAGGGTCTACCGCTCGGTCCCTTTGCTCCTTAGACTGTACAGTTTACGCAGATAAAAGTGGGCGTTGTGGGGAGGCTGGGGGAGGGGTATATCATACTTTTCACCCTGTTTTAGCTGGGCCACTGGTACACATACATGATGTGTACAAATCATATCGACAATATCGACTATGCATTGAATATATGACTTTAAAACAATGACTTGCCCTTCACGTGCACATCTCTCTCAGATGAGACACAAGCTGTCATCGCATGACGTAGACCAAAGCAACGCAGATGATATGCCTCGTTGGATTTGTATACGATTTGACTTCGTGCGTGGTGCTTCTACGTGGCGGCCTAAGCAAACCACACAAAAATAACGTCTAGCAGCATGTTCAGACCAGCAGTCGCACCAACGAGACGGACACCAGACCGACAACAGACCGATCAAACAACTACATTACCCCCGAATGGCAAAACTGTCAGTCGGTTTAAAGTCGGTATGCAAACTGTTTGGCGGTGTGACTGAGGTACTAGTATCACATTATAAAAATCATATCATCGCAAGGCATCACCATCGAATAATAAAACGCTGTGTGAATGACTTTCTTTGGAAGGGGCCGGTAGACCTGAATGCTGGTCAATCATCAGAGCACACTCATGATAAACCAGCATGGTTTTACGGTTCTCGTAGAAGACCGAGACCCTGATTCCTTATCAAGTTTGCGTTTGAAAAGTGGCTCAAAAGTGCGTTTTGCTATACGGCGTTCAGGCTCGAGAAAAGATAATAACTTATCATATTTTAGTTATAGCTATACGATTCTCTTTAAGCGATACCATGAAATATGTTTGTCTGAACCCCACCCGGTTTTACGGTTCTCGTAGGAGAACGAGACCCTGATTTTTTATCGAGCTTGCGTTTGAAACGTGGCTCAAAAGTGCGTTTTGCAATACGTCGTTCAGTCTCGCGAAAAGGTAATGACTTATCACAGTATAGCAAATTATAGCTTTACGATTCTCGTTTAGCAATACAACGAAAAATGTTAGTCTGAACGAGGGTGGGTCTTCGCTGCTCGTCGTGGGGAGGATTCTCTCCCCAGGGGAGTGTACGTTCAATCTGCAGGTGGATAAGCATCATCGGGTTGCCATGGTAATATAACTTTGACGCTGCCTTTCCCTATCAAGCAGAAGAAGGTCATGGATGTAAACGGCTTATAGATGAGTCTTTACTAGGATTACCCCGCAACTAGAGGCAATAGTCAGACGAGGATTTGACTAAATTTCGGAGAAAGGATTTGAGAGCTAGCTACTGTAATGTGTATCGCTATTAATGTATCTCATAAGAAAATATAAAAGAATGCATGTCACATCATCATAAATAATAATAAAAAAGGATACTAGCAGAAATCTGATACTAAATTAGATCTTATCATTTGATGACAGATTGAACGATATGAAGTACTTAAAATAAGAAAGATTTATCGTTGTTAAAAATAGATTTGAGCTTCAGGTATTTTCAATGATTATGTATTGCGCTCGTTTTATAGCTAATAAATAGCAAAAATTGTTAAATCACAAAAATTGGATTTCAGGAAATGCAAAGCATATTGTTCCAAAATGAAATACTTGTCATCTTCTTATCTCCTCCGTTTTATTTGTCTGATGTGTGTTGAGTTTGATGTTGTTGTTGTTTCTTTGTTTTTATTTCTTTCTGGATTAGTGGTAATGGGCACATAACGTAAAATATGGCCCAGTAAAATATTAGTATAGACGTTTTAATAGCAAAACTTTGTCCCAGTAAAGACCAGTGTGCATCTTCTCAGGATTCTGTCCTAAACTAAGGATACGAAATGCCTGAATATCCTCATCGGTGACCTACGGTCGATCTCAAAAATTGATTTTATTGTCTGAATTGTAATGTGCATCCAATCCATGCACGTACACATTTCTTCCACTCCCAAACCTTGTATTTGACAGTTCTTGCCGCACCTCCAAACAAAATGTTCCCACAATGCATCATGATCTGCCTAACCCAGATGAACATATCTTTAAATCCAATTGATGTCACATGTGTTTATTTATCCGCTTGTTTGGCGGGATTGCCTGATACATAGGTGTTGACGGTGAGGGCTTATCAAGGTCAAAAAGTGATATCGATTGCATTCGATCGATGATGTATCAAGGACAGCCTCGTACGGGCTCGTTCAAGGTAAATGAAAGACGGAAATAAATGGTCCACCTTTGAAAGGTACTCTGATTCCATAACAAATATCTGCCATCGCCATGATCGCTGAATAAAAGAGAAAAGAGACAAAGGTAGATTGATTCAAGTTCATAATCCCCGAAGCTTTAGGAAACATGGTTTTCTTCGTAATATTCGATCCCTGTTAGAAATGTCTAGAAGGTTGGATCAAGATTTGTACACGGACGAAGTGAAACCTGCACGTCTTAGCAAAAGGAAGACTGATTTTCAAATATTTTCATCAAATTAAATTGGAATTTTAGTTTAGCATATAGAACGGGAAAAACAAATCGCAAAAGTTGTTTACGATCGTATTTAGATGCTCTGTACACATCCGAACATTTTCTGAAGTCCCTATTTGACAAATTTGAAATCACAATACATGTAGTAAATTCAGATTGGGCATCTTAAAATATAATTAAAAAGCCGCACATGTATACTGGCAACAATCCAAGGTATTATCATGTCTGTTTGATTTCGTTTTTCTAGTTATCATAGATATTTCTGACGACTTATGTTAAAATCGGGAGGTCGATAGTAATACCGCAATGCATGATGTTGAAGCACTTAGGGTAGGCGGATGAATTTCAACGACAGAATGGAAAACCATACGCAGCTCAATAATACAAATATACTTTGAAATTTGGAGAGGGGGGTTATTCAGCCTAATGTATATTTTGGATGCCAACGGATAACGCCTGAGGGGCTATCCAATATCTAGACCTGCTACGGGAAAACACAGCTGTTTGACGAGCATGACGAGTGACTTATTATTTACTTTATCTATACTATACTATACTTTAGTTCGAGATTCCTTGGTTGCTATAGTGATACCGAGTAATACAAATCGTCCGTCATGTGTCGTTGTTGAGTTAGGTATCGTGACAGCTTTTCACTTCAAGGCGAGGAACCTAATGGTGATTCGTATTTTTGTTTCCATTCATAATGTTGCCCGTGAATAGAAGGCATGTTAGCATACTAAATATTACAGCATTACTCGAATGCAAAAGCTATTTTTATTTTAGTTGTAACGATTGTCTCCCCAGGCTTCGTGTTCCGTTCAATAAAATGCTCTTGTAAATATGAAATCGAATATCAAGTTGAAGAAAGAATGATGACCATACCTGCCATGTATTTACCTCTCTCTCTCTCTCTCTCTCTTTCTCTCTCTCCCTCTCGGTCATTAGCTCAAATCATACATGTGAAGAGTTTTATTCCTGGAGGGACTAAATCCACTCTAAATTTATCTTTTTCGAGTAAATCCAAACAAAAGGAAATACCATATTACCTCGTCGGTTATCACTTGTTTTGGTACGTGATTTTTGTTGGATTAACTTTAAAAACCAAAAATTAAGAAACGAATTTACTTTTTTACATTTTGCTCATAAGTTGGTTTTTTTTCTTCACAATAACGATCCAAATTCAATGCACATTATAATATTGCTTTAATATCATATTTCATCCTCTTTTTTGTCGATGTTTATCATTTAAAAAAATGGAAGTAGGCAAATCACTTTTCCTCTAAATTTCACACTTTCGGATATTTCTTTTCAAAATGAGTTTTTAAAGACATAGTTTTGATATCCTCTCCCTCTCTCAGTCTCTACTTTCATATATGCTTTCATCACGTCTCACAATAGTTATAATGATAATAAAACTAATAATATTAGATATCTACATAGCGCACATATCAACCAGGTGAGGTGCTCAAGGCGCTCAAATATTTTCCCGGCTCTGCTAGGCTACCATATCAGTGCTGATAGCATTCAATGAATTCCTCCCTGCCGGTACCCATTTTACACCTGGGTGGAGAGTGGAAAATGTAGATAAATATATTGCCAACGGATATTAAGGCCGTGGTGAAACGACGTATCATATAGACCACGACACCTTATACACTATGTTGAATATAATAATAAATCATCATTCTCCTGAATCCTGTGATGTCTTCCAATTAGGAATTGTCAAGTGATGAGCCTCACTTAAGATGTCGGCAGGTCCTTAAGTACCATTTTGGTGCGCCACAAAGCGGTCATCAAATTTCCCTTTAGGTGTGTCTCACTGAAGTGCCCCTGTGCCAAGGGTTTTCCATCCATGCCTATAAAACAAAAGGCTACCTTTGTACTTAATTAGGAAGAGAAAAACCGTTTGAAAACATTGCCAAAAAAGAAGCTACAGGCACATTCCTTCTCGTTTTATGTACGTTTTGGCTAAGTTTCACAATTTTGTTTAATTTTTTTACCGATAGACGTACATTTCCCTTTTTTCTCCATTATTGTATGAAGCTTGATGAAATATCAAACTTTAATTGTATGTTTAAACGCTCTTACAAAAGAAAATATAAACAGAAAAGGTTATTTATGCTGTCAAGTGATATGTCCTGAAAAATTGAAAATGTTACAACAAAAATAAACGAAAGGAGAATAGGAAATGTGTCTTGTATTATGTTGTGCAAAACTTTACTTCTTTTTTTATTTTTTCCTACTCCAAGCATGTAACGGTTGTCGTTTTTGCAGAAATACATCATTTCCATATCTACATATCTATGAATGTTGGTTAGGCCCTTTAAGTGCCACATTTACGAAATTGGTCTATCCATCCTCTGGATTGCCACAGCTCTCTGCATGAGTCCTTTTATTATAAACCCTATTCATCTCCTCTTTCATGTCGAGATACCACCTGGGATACCTAGGTGCGTCCATGCAACGTTTTAACTTCTCCATTCAGTTATATCCAGACTTCATCAAGTCATATGGTCGTACCGAGCTCGCCTCATACCCTCCATGGTCATACCGTGGACCTACAACCTTACGAATGGTCATGCGCAATTAGGGTCGTACGACACATGCTCTTTGGGCGATTGTTCCACGATACTCTCCGACATCAACGAAGTTCCTAATTTAAACCCTGGAAAATATCTTGTTGTATAGATGCACTCTTAATAGAGTAGAGCATAGGTTTGACATCTCAAAGCAGACGAGCTTGTTTTCATACAGGTGGTATTAAGGAGACATGACATGGCATAATGTTACTATAATTGGAACATTTTTTTCCCAATATGACCCCCAGGTTGTTTGTGTGCTAGTTCATTTGGAAGACAACAAGTGAACTGCATTATATAAATATATGGCTCAGTTCCATGTAATGCCTCGGTCACACCTACAAGAACGATACCTAACCAACAACATACGGATCAAACATTACATTACTTCGAATGTTTTAGTCGGTTAGGAATTGGTCTACAAGAGTTGCTGAGGTAGAAAGATATATGGATTTAATCGAGTCAGATGAATTATGACGTAACAGACTGAGACGGCAACATATTGTCGAATATACATCTACGTTTTCATTATTATCATGTAAGTAGGGTATATTTACTTGTATATAACATTACGGTATTATTTGTACTATGATACTATAAAAGAATTGGAACTTTACTGTCGTCGCATATTACACTTTCATCGTGTAAAGTTCATTTGATCAAATTCCCCATCTTGTTTTCTTGGATAAAAGAGGAACTCGTGCGAGAATCATTTTCCAATTTCTTATCCATTTCCGCTCGTTAGATGTCCAATGGCATGCACTTACCCCAAGACGTATTATGTTCGCATTATTACCTGAAACCTTATCATTCGAGAACATCATACATTATCATGCCCATACTGTATCTGGGTCAAAATATTTCTCAGTGCGGTGATCCTCCGAAACCGATGTTAGAGCTCCAAAGTTTTATCCCGGGTCGCCCTCGGAGTATTATTTTCCATACAGAGTCAATCACATGAAACGCAAAGTGACAGGTTGCTTCGGATGTACCGCTGGTTTTGATTGATGGTAGTTTCTCAGTAGGTAAAGTTCCTTGGTGGTATTCGTATCCAGGGAACACAAACCGTCATCGGGACGTTAGTAAAGGACGTAGAAGCGTTTGGACGTTTTCAGGCCTTTTTTGCGAAGAAAATGAGAGTGATGTGGGTCTCATTTGTACCGTCGGCAAAACTGAATACAGGCTATACAATTGACCGTAGGTTAGCGAGACTGCATTCCGCCGAGACCGAAATTCAAGACACAGAAAGTCCGCGAAACCTGTCTCATGAACATTCAGTCTCGTGAACCTTCCAACAGGCGACATGATGCCCACAAGAGACTGGATTTGGGTTTCCAGAGCCTTCGACCAATGGCCTTTGATTTGTAAAGTTTCAGTGATGTATCTGTCAAATTTGCTAATGGTTTGTCATAATTGCATTATAATGATATATTCTGTTTCTGTTTCATTTTGCAGATTACTCAAACGTTCACCTTGAGATAGAGACGACATGGAAACGTTTACAGCTCGACTGGATTTCACATAAAAACTGCCAATTCTAGAATACTTCAAAATGTACGGGTTATTGATTGAAAGTGTGTGCGAGTTCATCAAGGAGAAATTTGGTGAGAATTCATGGCTGAGGATCAGAGACAAGTCGAGGGTGCACGAGTACACCTTTGTTACACACCGGATGTACAGCGAAAAGATCATCCCTCGGCTTGCCCAGGCCGTCTACGATGTTACAGGGTACAGCAGAGAACAGTTCATGGACGAGACTGGTGTCCAGTTTGTCAAGTT
>JARBES010000122.1:8272563-8282807 GCA_030265145.1 Strongylocentrotus pallidus
CATTTTATCTGAAGCAAATGGATAAAGTAACTTGATACCAGGTGTTGATGTAGAGATAGGGACAGTGGGTGAGTGAGCAAGTACAAGCGAGAGAGAGAAACAAATAAAATGCTGATGTAGAGACAAATTACAAAATGTGTGTGTTTAAAGAGGGAGAGAGAGAGAGAGATATTGGTGTACATAATATGCACAGACAGACGAACAGACTGAGAACAGAGGTGATTGGGGGAGAGCCTGCTCAGCCTGGGGGAATTTAGGTAGAAAGAATAATATATCGTCAAAAAGGAAATAACGAGATAAATGGAAAGGATGATATGGGAATTGGGAGAGTGTGACAAATACGAGTGAAAAATAGAGAGGGAGCGAGAGATTTTAAAAGAACGAAAGGGAGACAGTGTTGAAACAAAAAGGCATAGCGGTAAATAGGTACTATATGTGATATTTATAGAAGGACACAGATTAACATGATAACGAAAAAGAGAGAGAGAGAGAGAGAGAGAGGGAGGGAGGTAGAGAGAAAGAGAGAGAGAGAGATGAGAGACGGAAATCGAGGCCAGAAATATGGATGGGGGTCGACATATCTTTAGACAATAGATTTAGACATTATATCTGTAAAGAAGGAGAGAATGCAACCATCGGAATAGATCTAATCGAGAGATGTACCACTAATGTAATTAATCTAAAAGGCTACAGCTCACTTGTTATGATATTTATAGTACGGCGTAACAGAGTGAAGATTGGGGTTGGCTGAACTTTCAAGTCTTATTTTTCTTGTTGTATAAATCTGACATGCCAGCAGTGCATTATAACCGACAACTTACTGGTGGTAATCCAAATTGTTAAACTTTTGAAATTGGCTCAACTGCTGTGATCATGGTGATAAGCCCTTATGGTAGCAATGCTCCATTGGGAATTGAGATGGTGTACATTGTGCGTGAAAGGAATCTAATGACCGATGTATTAATATTTGTAAAATGCTAAGAGACGGTATTTCGTATTGAGCGCTATATAAATCCAGATGTGTAGTAATATGATAATGAACTACAGAGCTCTAAAATAATCACGTCGGACACAGTGTAAGTCCAGTCCAGCTCTGCTTCAGTTTTATTATCCCAGGCTGTACATGTGCTCCATGCAAATTATATTCAAATATAGCACAATAGAATTTAAGAAGAAAACTGAATATAAGAAGAGAACCAATGATAAGGAAGAAGTGGAAATATGCAAATGAGAAGAGAACATACCCCCTGTTCTAGCTTGAAGAGTTGGTATGTGGTGGAGATGAATGGTGGAGATGAATGGATGAAAATAATATGCAAATGAGGTGAAATGAATATGTATGGATAGAAGAGACTAGAGAAACAAATAGTAATTGTGACAAATAAAAGTAGGGAATGAGACTAATTTTAACTCTTACATAATCATATTGATATTTCTTGTTATCAATGACTGCAAAATGCTGAATTCCATTTTGTATTTGTAATAGCAAAAAGGGTTACGAGACGACAAACTCTTGTTTAAAAACCTCCCATATTTTCCGATTTATGTCAATCTTTAGGAGATTCAATTATTTCTTATATTTTTTAATCGTGATAATGAAATATTTTCTTAAAATGGCGACACGTGCCTATTACGTAGTATAATACTAATTATCACTCACAGCGACAAGCCTCTGTTTAAGTCCTTAGAGAGGAGAAGGAGAGCAATACAAATTCCAATGAATTTTAGAATTTATCGAGAGATCGGTTACTTAAAATTACCAGTTACAATATTGCCCGCACCACCTTAAATATTGATTTTATGATGGCTTCCGAAGCGCCGTCCTCTGGGATATTATCAAAAACCCGTCGCTAATATTGACCTGGCAAATGACAAATTTTTCAGTGGTCTAAGTATAGATCGATATGATACAGAAATACCTTGGTGAGATTGGATGAGCTTGCTAGGGTGCCGAGGGATCCTTTTCCGTGTTTGGATATCGGCAGCGTACTGCGAAATTAGATCCAAATCAATCAGTCTTGTTTGCAGGGAGAGGTTTTCGGTCCGCTTCTATTTTTGATGCGCGCAGTTTTTGAACTAAGTTGATAGTGTTTGTGCACTGTAAATATAAAATAAATGATAAACTGCACGTCTACAGCGTGGACGAAGTTGGTTGGCGAAGTCCAAGAGTGATTTTCGGCTTTCGGCAAAATTTGTCCGATATCGAGAAAGCGGTACTTGTAATTTACAGTGTACTGCTACGTGTTTGGAAAAATGTATGACGGTCTTCATTTGTAGTTAAACTAATTTTGTGAGGCGTTGAAACTAGGTACAAGGTTAAGCCGAATATAATTATTTAGTGGGAAAAAAGTTATATTTAAAATGATCTTGCTTTAATAGTGACCCACTTTTTAGTGCGATTGTGCTTATTAAATGTCTCATCTATATTCAAGATATGACATACCTTGTTTGCAAAGAGCAAAGTAGGTTTCACAGTCATGCCAGAGTAAATAGGAATAAAGGCTCACGCTTAAAAAAGGAAATTGGTTTTCCCGGCTATCTCACACTTTAAATTGTTAAACCAATATATTTATTTACAGAATTGTAGTTGCGCATAGTCAATACAAACGGAGTGCATACCTTTTATATTCGAAAAGCAGAAGGTACTAGTACTAGTATTGCGTCCTTGATCTCTAAAGACATATTGAAACTTATCCTATATTTATTCAAAGCATGACATCTGTCGTCCGGAGCCAATTCGATTTCATCAGGTTTATGCTAACACTTGATCTGTCGGACTCTGTGATGATCTTTAATTCAAATACAAAGAATACGTGTGTTGCATGATGATGGGGGTATACATGTGCATTAATATAATGATGAAGATGTTTTTTGACGTTTCCGGTGACACATTTCTCAGAAACTTAATACGTTATGATATACAGTTTTTGATTCGACATATAGTTAGTTTTAGGATTACAATTAGTTTTAGGATTACAATAAGATTTAGGGTTAGAGTTACGTGTAGGGTTCGGTGTATGGTTAGCACGATTGGGGTTAGATGTCATGTTTGGTCTCAGGGTTAAGTTGGTTTATGATAACGGCCAGAAATAATATACTTTTTATAAGGTCCCCTCCCTGTTCTCCTGACTCACTCCATTTTCAAGTCTGTGGTATCCACGTTCGTGGAAGAGCACTGGTCGGATGTCAACATCGAGATGGTAGCAAATCAAATTTCCGAGACCTGCCTTTTGGGTTATTGGTCACTGATCAAACGCTTTAGAAAGACAGGAACGAATCAAATTAGGCATACCCATCATTTCCATCAGGGCTATTTGGTCACTGGTCAAGAAAAAACGCAGATACAGTGGCAAATCAACTTCCCGATCACTGTCATTCACGCCAAACATAACGAAAACACCCTTTCGGCGTTCAGCACTTCACTAACTTCATTGCCCCACTTTTGGACGGGCAGTGTGACCGAATTACTGCCTAATATAATGATTCGCAAACAGGCTACCAATCGGGAGGTATCGGTCCGGTAATCAGGGCCTAAACAAAAATCGAAAACAGCTTAAAGGTGTATTGATTTAGCGCCAAAAGAGCTTCATTGAATATCGCCATCACGACCATTGAATTATGCGCACGACGGCAGAATAGTGGGGTGTATCAAATGAAGCGTCCTTAAAGACATTTAAAATTGAATTACCAAGCCGTCTCCCCAGCGAGAAATCCCATATGACCGTTATTTCTTTTTATTGCGTTTTTAACTGCGCTAATCATGCCTATAAATGAAAATGAGCGCAGCCAACAGTGATTCAATGTAATGTGTGTTGCATTGATGCATTCATCCTTAATTTGTAGATATTATTTTAACAAGGTGCCTCAAAGGCCACACCATTCATTGACGCAACCATACGTCAGCGAAATGACGCTTCGTCCACAAGGGGCATCCTTACAACATACTTGTTTAAAAAGCATTATTGACTGAGGTAGCAGTCGTGCATTTACAGCACCTATTTTTCCCTGGTACATCTGTCTTCCTAAGCGCATGGAGACGCTACGGCAGTTATAAGCGCTCTAAAAGCAGTGTAGTATAAGGGGCCTTATATCATAGTGTCACTGTAACGTCAAACACGAGGTATGGGTTACATGTAGGAGATGTCGATTTCAAGACTTGTTCTTTTTTTACAGTCGTAGTGTGTTCTTAGGAAATTCATTTCTATTAATTTTAAAATCATTACGTAGTTATATAGTGACGGATAATCGCAATTACTCAGTCAGTCATTCCGTCAAATTAACGTCAGAGCGACTTAAATGCAACTGATTTGTTTAGCTTGTTGAGGTAAAGTACAGCTTCGTTCGATCTGTTGTCAGTCTGGTACCTGTTTTGTCGGTATGGTTCGGGCAAAGGATGGCTCACCACTGTTTCGTTTACTAAGTTTACTAAGTGGAAGTCCCCTGCTACAAAGATAAAGATGTCCTGAAAAGGTTTACATCAATTAATGCATCAAGTTCTCCCTCATTCCTATCCGAGACTTTAGAAAACGTGTGATACTATCGAAGGACAATTCATTACCGTTCAGTGCAAAATAGATGTATCCCGTGTCCATCAATATGCAGCAGTAGAAATAAAATGACAAAGGGGAGTCTCTATACGGTGTTTTAACTGCTCTTCAGGGTTTCTGTAAATTAATTAATTAACAGTTGCATGTCATGCACCGACGACTCTGCTTACATCCAGGGACACGATGCAATCATTGATTAAATTTAACCCACTGATTGCCAAGTTTATTGATGCCTCAGACTAAACTGCAGCGGTAACTACGTGAAAAGAAAATTGAATATCAGATAACATATTGTAGGCAACGGAGAATTCGATAAAGTTGATAGAAAGCCCTAATTCGAGTTGGGTGAGAATGACTTATGTCATTGTAAACAACAGTGACGTATCTAGCATTGGATGAAGTCGGTGTGAGCGTGGTAGAGGCAGATACACTTCCTTGCAGGATTTGGTCGTGTCACCAAAGTCGGCGGGTACATCTGGTGACGGTCATTTTTATATGCCACACAAATGATTTCCCTCTGTGTCACTTTGTATTTATCATGGGATAGATATACCTGAGAACTTCAAGATATTTTAATTGTTTGCAGTGCAAGAATAATCTACTGGTATACCGGTGATTACCTTGGCTGTCATGGCGCTTATCAAGACCAGAAATTGGTGATTGTGCAAAGTCATTGTGTTGCGTAAAGACTAAAGAATCCCTTTAGTCATTTGATGCCCCTATTGTTTTGCGTGAAATAAAGCGTGTTGCAAGCAAGTGACTGTATTGAGAGGCGAATATAACAATCAAAGTGCTAATGGTCATTAATCCCTCGCCGATTATATCTTCAGTATCAGTTAAATAATAGTATGCAAGGGAGCAATGAAATTTTGCATTTCGTTTCATCTCATAAAAAAAAGTTTCTCGATATCTTAATACCCCCAAAGAACTACCTGCAAAGATCGAGAACATCTATAAATGTTGTACTTCTACTAGAGGACATGCGTCGCAGTGACTTCGGATGAATTGTGTAAAGATTTAATACCGATACTTGTTCTCTCTCCAACGTACCCTGACGTTAAATCAATTAGACCAGTTCCAAACGAGACAACTTCATCTGCGATAAGTTGCACCAAGAGCTTTTTTCTTTTTTTCTTTTTAAGAAATTGGGAATACTGGCAGAGATATCGCGGTTAAGCAGAGCGTGTCATTTCTACGCTCGCGGGCGATTACCCTGGTTTCATACTTTCTCTTTGTGATGGACATCGCCTTAAAGACTTTGTTATACATAAATCGGTATCCGGATAATTTGATATATGAAGATTTATGTCCCGTTTTCCATCTCTCCCCTATTAAATCATTTGAACGACGCGCATGTTAATTGGTAGTAGTGCATCATTCCTGCATATCGTATCCATGAACAACAACATGGAAAGTAATCCGAATCGTTCCATTTAAGACGAGCGGTATCATCATCAATATATTGGAAGAAAGGATTGATACATGAGAGTTTAAGACCTTCGTCATACCTGTAAATCATCCAACATGAAGAGCCTATGTCTTGTTTAAGTATAAGATATCCTTCCCGTTCTATTGTACTGGGTGACGGATAATGTTTTGATGTAGCAGGATTTAAGGGGGGTGCGGGGTACCTGTTGCACACAATGTGTCATTTTGAATGCGTTATGTGCGTTTATAAAATAAAAGAGCCAATCAGCGCATGTGTCAGTAATTAAACGCACTGTTTATATGTCCATTTTGTATCTTGTTCTGCTTTGTGAAATGACACTCTCGAGCGATGCGTCAAAGATCGCACAAGTCGCTGACGCAGTCGTGTGTAATTAAATGACGCCTCGTGAGTGCAACGGGCGTGATGAAGAACTTTATTATGACTACCAGTGTTTGAGATCGGCTGCACGTTATACATACTAATAAAGACAAAAACCGACTCGCGTCCATTATAATGCAGATCATGCAGCCAATCTCAAACATTGTGACCCGAATTCACAAAGGAGGTTTGTCGACAAACCTTGGTTTTCGTACGTCATATGACGCGTTTTTACGCGTTTTTTACAAACCTGGTTTGTCGACAAACCTCCTTTGTGAATTCGGGCCTGTGAGTTGAATACAACAAACTTCATTCTCTATAAAGTGACAGATATATTTTAGAAAGTTGGGCCATATTTGAAAATGATTATAAATTCTGCCTCTCTCGGTAAAAAGCTAGTATCATAATATATTGTAAAATGCTTCCAGAAATGCTAGTTTAAAAAAGCAATATTATTGCCCTTTTCTGAAATGCTTGTACACGACAAATGCCGTTGTACGTCACGATCCACAGACAAATTGCCAAATTGAGATTCGCACTAATTTATTGTTCTCATATTTCAATCATATATAATTTTCGTCATTATTAGTCCGATTTATTTCCAAACTTTCACCATTCTATTTATCTTATTTGTTCTGCTTTTATACAATGGACAGGTTACAAGGATTGTATTTCCCTTTAACTTTAATTCGATCGCATCCGGGGGGTTCCTACCATGGGAGTACAAAACAAGTAATGCGGCGCTTGCTATTCTGATCGTTTCATTCCACAAATGTGACCCATATATTGGATTTCATGTTTGTTGAATGCAGTGGGAAGAGCAAACACCGGGTCCGCACTACAAGAGTGTTGTAACTTAAGTCACTTCCGAATATTTACAGTAAACACCCGTCTATGATTGCCAAGTGGCTAGCTTCAAATGTCACCCTTATAAGAAATGTTGTAATACGTATATAAAATGAGCAAAATGGAGCGTTGATCCTGGAATTACATTAATCTTTATGGATATATTTTCATAACAACAATCAGGGTAATAAAGTAATTTCCGGGCCTCTGAAGAGTTGACTGCATTTCTAAAATAGCATATGACTAAAACAAAGTAGGGGTATAGTTTTGTATTTGTGGCGTCAATAGAAATTTCCTTTAATGACCACAAAGCATTTTATTTTGTGCAGAATTGCACGTGTGGTAAACAAGCGTCTGTGCAGAGGGGCAAAGAAAGCAACAGAAGGTTTTTTTTCTTCAAAAACACTTCACGATTATGTTTCTTGAGCAAAAAGGTAGGTACATATGTGCATACAGGATCCCAAGTTTATAGCTCGCACGTGTCGGAGTACACTAGGGATCGATAAAGTTCGCAAACAATACATTTAGTCGTAATTCACTTGACAAAATGGGTGCTGGGGCATTCTTTACGGATATATCAGATTTCTATTATCCACATCTTTTTTTTCTGGAAGATCGACTATATTTATAACTATATACAGTTCTTTTTTACTTTTTTATATTTCGAATTTAGACTGAGGTCAAAAGGTAGGCCAAATTCGAGGATAGATGGGTTCTCGTAACGATAAATTTGGGAGCTCTATACTACTGGTTACTCTTTTGCTAGCATGTGGTAGTGTCATAGAAGTATTCTCCCATACACGTGACCAACAAATGATTTTGAATACAATGCTTCAAATATGACTGTTTTTGTAAGGATTACAAACTCTTTGTTTTTTACACGTTTGCTTCATGTTAAGTGTAAAGCATTTTTAAGCACATTTTTTCATCGTTTGTTAGCCAATCATTTCAATGATGATTATTAATAACTCACACAAATGCACATTTTCCTTCTTATGATCAGATGATCAAGTATGATCAATGTTTATCAAATGTACCTAATAAAGCGGCATATATACACACATTTGGATGATCAGTCGGTACTCGTGATACTTGGATAATGTTTAAAGGTTCAAATATTGCTTGTAAGAAATATATAATGTACATCATCCCGAAAAGTGAAGAGATTCACGGTTTAATACATGCCTAGTGGCAAGACTACAACATTTTACTATCAGCGGTAGGCAAGCAAATTGTATTTCTGCAAAGTAAGGAGATGAATGAAAATGTAACCCCTATATTTTCATTTGACATTGCGTGTTTTTTTTTGTTCGAGTGGTTAGCTCTTCAATGTAAGTACGCGTACGTTCAAAACGTGCGCAGATGAGTGTGTGCGTGAAGGAGAAGTGGGTGAATTTATTTTGTACGGGAGGGCGGTTTGCAGCATTGAGTTTGCAAAGCAGGATCGGGTTATGGACGAATAACAGGCGAACGTGCATCCTTGGACGTGTGCATGAAAGTCAAGATGGGCATTACGTCATACTTCCAGGATAACTTGATATCAAATCGCCTTAGATATGATAAGGTCAAGCGCAGATGCGTCTAAGCTATATACAAACGATGAGATGCAACTTGTCCACACCATTTATTTGTATGAAAAAGAAAAAAGGTGCTTTTCTTGTTAATCGTTTTCTAAATCTTTGACTGCACTCCCAAAGAAATGAATGGGTGTAATAATCATCATTCTATAATGTCTTAAAATCTAATTCCGAATTTCAGATTGAAAGTAAGTTTTATGACGGCAGTTTAAGAAATAATATTAAGTAGAAATCAGAGTTGGATATAAAATGCTCCTAAACATGGGTCACTTCTAGAAAATCACGCCATGTACAGTTTCTTGATTATTTCTGTCTTTCTATTCTCTTTCTATTCAGTTTGTGCATGCCTTTTATACAAAAAATATTGATTACCTTTAGCATGCAGAACAAGTCATCTAAGTTTCAGGATAGATTAAAACTACGCTCAGCTTTGATTGATTGTAAGATATAAGCTTCCCTTCATACAAAAAAATGGAGTCACATTTCAAGATAAGACGTCATTGGCCTCATAAGATCTCCCTAAAAATATTGCCAGTGCCGAATTACAGCTCAGTTTTATACTTCTTGTTTTTTGACAATTTTTAATCATCGGTATAAACTGTCTCATTTCGTTGATGGTTGACATGTTATCATTTATATCACGTCCATATCATTTAGGCATTCATTTAAGTTCAGGATATCCAATGGTTTGTGTGAGCACAGAAGGAAATTGAAGAAGAAAAAATGCTCAATCCAGACATACAGTATAATAATTAGTTCAGCAAATGTTGCTTCCAAACAAAATTACTGCAAAATCACTGCTCTCAAGAAAGACGTCACAATCAAGTATTGACACTCAACAACTCTGTCTTATCTTTCTCTCTCTCCCTCTTTCGTGCGCGCTCTCTCTCTATCTCTCTCTCTCTCTCTTTCTCTCTCTCTCTCTCTCTCTCTCTCTGTATATTTCCTCCTCCTTCTGTTTGCTCCCTTGTGTGGAACTCCGTCCATAAAGTCCGCCCTCTCTCTCTTTCTCTCTCTTTCTCTCTTTATCTATCTCTTTATGCCTATTTGTCTGTCTGCCTCTGTCTTTTTTCCACTGCCTGATGATTTTGCTACCACCCGACAGCCCTCTACACTCACACACACTTCTTTTGTCATACCAAGTTACTCCCTGAAAAGAAAACACGGGTAACTTTCGCTCAATAATTTCACGGTTTGTATGATTTGCGTAACAATCATGATTTTAAATACCCTTAGGCCTACAACAATGAGTAAAAACCACATTTATCTATCACGATATCTCATAATAATGTTATAATTCTAGAGGGAGTGGGTCATTTCCATTTCTTCTGCCGCACTGAGAGACCTGAAGTGCATTTAACCCCCTCGTTCCCACTCGCTCAAAAAGGCCAAAGATTCCCCACGCGTAGTACAGGCCGGTTTAACTGCGTGGCGAACCCATTGGTACGACTCAGGCATACCCTATAT
>JARBES010000122.1:8374069-8384761 GCA_030265145.1 Strongylocentrotus pallidus
CTGCAATAGTTCAACTACTTCATACAACATTTGATGCTCTCCTACACATATATTGGGATACATTTCAGCTTTTTGCTCGTAATCGTAATCTATGAAGGGGGGGGGGGGCATACTCCCATTATAATATAATGGGAAATAAATATGATAAATATGATAAAACAAAACAGATAACAATTTAAGAGAAGAGGAACATTGGAGAGAGGAAATATAATTAAGGCCACATGAACTTTAATCCTAGTTTCTCATCCCACACGTCCCTTCCTCTTATTAAGTTGACCGCCTCAATATTTTTGTTCTTTTTCTGAAATAGGACATCTACACAAGAAAAATCATATACGTTGCACTTTTATGAGTCTCTGTGCATACAGGGTAATCTGGGTAATTGTGGCTCCCTTTTCATTTTGTTTTCTTCAACTGCTGCATAGGGTTTACACCTGTGGGTGGAGGACCTATTCAGATCCATACCACAACATATTTTTACTTCATTAACATGTCAATTATGATGGTAATATCCATAAAATCCACCATGTTAATATCAATTATGTCAGTCAATCAATCAACCAACCAATCGATTACACGACCTGTCAATTATTCCATCGATCAGTGACTCAGTCCTTTAACCAACCAATCAATCGGTGAATCCATGAAGTAATGAATCACCTAGTTAATATACTAATCAATATCATTCAATCAATTAGTTGGTCGATCAATGAATTAATCAGTCAATCAATGGATAAGTTGATCAGTCAGTCATTCAATCAATCAGTTAGTCAATCAACCAGACAATCAGTCATTCAATTGATCAGTTAATCAGTCAACCTTGCAATCAATCACTTGACCTGTCAATCATTCCATCAATCAGTCAATCAATCAGCCAATCAAATAGATCAATCAGTGCATCAATGATGCAATCAGTTAAACAGTCAATATATCAATCAATTGAACAATCCATCACTCAATGGATCAGTTAATCAGACAGTCAATATATTAATCAGTTAATAAATCAGTCAGCCAATCAGCTTACTACTTTATCAGTCAATCTATCAATCAGTTAGTCGATCACTTGACCTGTCAATTATTCCATTGATCATTTAATTGTAATCTTGAACATCCTGTATAAGTTTGGTTGGATTCTCTATATTAGGTGAGTACTTTGACCATGAAATTGACCATGTTGCTTTTCAAATTACTAGACATTTGTTATAAAACAAAATAATAATGAACGAGAGGCCTTCCTGTTCAATGATTGACAAATCAGTGATGTAATCTAATAACAATCAATCAATAAATCAATGTCTAGTAAACCTGTGGCAAGCTACTGAGTTGTCAGTGATTCCTTTTTTCAAGAAGTATGCATGGAATTAGTAAACAGGTCCATTGATATGAAATTAAAAGTGTTATTTAGGAAATTACTGAGGAAATGCTTATTCCCTGTAATAACAAAAAAAGTTTGCCTTCGTTTTCTGAGTTCCTCTTATAAATAAGACTCAGTCTTGAAGGAAAATAGAACAAACTTAAAACTTCCAAATTACAATTTGAAGTGAAAATCGATGACCATCTTGCCTTCCAAATTAATGGACATTTGTTATAAAACAAAAAGATAATGAACAAGAGGCCTAATTCCTGATCAATAATCTTCCTTATAATTTAATTAACTCTTTCTTCATTAATCACTCTGCAGAGAATCTAATTGTGGTATGAATAATTGTTAACAGACTGCTTTTCATCAGCTTTGATGTAAACAAAAAATTAATGCATAGCACCGGTACTTCTCCCTTTCCTCATGCTAACGGAAGTGTTATAGGAAACAACGCCCCTTTCAGTGGCATAGCTCTGGTCCATCCATTAGAGGGGGTGAAAAGGGAGAGGGGGCGTAGGTCTAACTCGATGCATAAAAATGCAAATTACAAAGGCCACCAATAAAGTGAGAGTATGGGAGAGTTGGGAGGGATACTATTATCTTTTTTCTGATTTTTTTCTGATTAATTTTATTCTCCTCTCCTTCTCTCTCTTTCCTTTTCTTAAATATTCTTTTTTTTTTTGGGGGGGGGAGGGGGAGCTAGGGCACAATAACTTTTTCAGTGTCCCTTGTAGCACACGACTGTTCCCATTTATGTGTTGTTCTGTAAAAAAACATTGCTATTGACTCTTGAGACACAAAAAGGTTAATTCAAAGTCGATGTCAAATCTGTCATCTGTAGAAATGCAACCATGCACAAAAGGTGAAAAGTTGAATAACCTACCATTTGTCCACCAACAAATCTACAGTAGGCCTACCATTGTCTACCATAATCTACCAAAGGTGAAAAGTTGAATAATCTACCATTGTTGTTTATAGGAATAGAAACGTCTCTACCTTCAATATTATCTGCAAACTGCCAAGTGCCATGATATAGTGTATATCATTTTTGTAATGTATCCAAATTCAAAGCAAAGGCCTTGAGCATTGTTAAGTGCCTGGAAAAAATGTGAAGTTTATCTATAAAGGTATTCTATTTCAATGTAGAGAGCTATAGTGCGTAGACTACATTTTGAAAGGTTAGACATAGGCCTTCCTTGTTCTAGGTGTTTTTATCGCTAAGGATTGGTGTCAGTTTCATTTTATGGGCCTGCTACCTTTTTATGCTCAAACGGAAGCCTGGCAAAAACATTTCTACCTCAATGTGTTGTACAGGAATATATGGGTGAAATGGCTTGATCAATATCAGCCCTGAAGTCTGCATGCAAATGAGATTAATTTTCAAAATGGATGAGCTCTAGATGATGACCCAGACCATTGATCCAATATATTATTGGAAAATTTGGATGACACTCTGCTTAGTAATTTCATACATGTGTAAGAATTGACAAATGTGTGGAAAATATAAGATTCCACTATTTCATTCTAAAAAAGAGGCTTCAAAGACACCATAGACTGAAAACTCACTTAGTTGGTTTAGCACTCTTTGTATATATGAAGAGTAGGGGGAAACCCCAATGTGCATAATATGGTCCACCTGCACATATCCCAACCATTTCTCGGAGGAAGGACCCAGAGGTTACAGGTGATGCTAATATGTAATCATCATAAACATCGTAAAATTCCCCTGTTTTTGTCATTGCAGTTTGGAGCTGTAACATAGCCACAAGTGCGTCGGTATTTCAGATTTAATGCCTACTCACTCGAAACTCAAAGTCAAACGTCTCTGCATGACTGTGTGACCCTTTCAAAGCGTAGTTTGCCAGTGAACAGTTTGCGTCGATGGCTTCCATTCTACACCTCCCCTTCGTCTTGGGCATCATACTCCAAGTCATCGTACCCACCGCCTGGTCAACGACGTCGTCCAATGACCAGTTCGTATACGAGGATGTCTTCAATGATCCTCGTCGTGATTCACAGATCAAGGAGAGCTTCCCAGAGGGGTTCATCTGGGGTGTGGGAACGTCTGCCTATCAGGTGGAAGGAGCTTGGAATGAAGATGGGAAAGGTACGTTACGTACATAGAGTCTATATATTTAGGTAGTTAAATAGAATGTTATTCACTTGATAAAAAAGAATGAACATGTGTCAAAAATAATATCGCTAGTGACATTCGTTTATCTCGCAATGTTGGTCATTGCAACAAGGGATCAAAAGATCACAACGTTTTGTGCGCCGCTGCAACACTTTGTCAGGTGATAAAATATATTGTAGCAAGCGTCTTTTATACTCTACGGGTGTCCCGGCGGTCAAATAATTTGATACATGTACATTATTCAAGTATACAGTGAAATCAAACAAAACAAAATAATACAACATAAAAAAAGCATTCACCCTGCATGAATTATATAAATACAGACTGGGACAAAAAATAATACAGCTCCAGTAAAGACTGGCGTTAAAGATTGAAATTGTTAGTTGTACATGCCCTAGCACAAAGAAAAAGGAATAGAAGAAAAGAGAAGAAGAAGAGAGGGAAATAATTTATATTCATAAGTCGTTGTGATTTTCTAGAAAATAGTTACATAATGGTAAAAGGACTAGAGTATGTGAAGGGCCATAGCAAAATCAACAGGTGAAATTAAAAAAGGAATAAGGATAAAAGCAAATGCTGCTTAAATTACACCATTACAATACTTCAATTGTTGGTAAGAGGGCATGTGTTTTTAACAGATATAGAATGTTATATTTGGGTAAAGGTGAAACTGAAACATAACTTCTGAGCTTTTCTCGTATTTCAATATCGGTTAGTAGGAATATCATAGTAGAATTGTACCCTGGGAATGGTTGCTCTTCAAATGACCTCATATTTGTAATATAAAGAGTTTAGGTTGAAACGTTTGGACCAAACTTTCATGCCGCATGTGTGACTTGTGTCTTTCCGTATACCCATGATTTTTCTGTGTGCACTGCATGCATTAAATTTCTAGCAAGATCCAGTCAATATAATTTCATTTAGATCATTAATTGCAAAACCTAACCACCAATTCTTATGTACTACTACATGTACATAATCCAATTAGGTCAATTGCTTCTAGAAAGTTTGACAATCAAAATTGCATGACAAGAACTCAACTTTGAAATTCAATTCCCATCCCTCCAGGCCCGTCAGTATGGGACACGTTCACACACACGCCAGGCAAGATCCATGAGAATCAAAATGGCGACGTGGCTTGTGACAGTTACCATAGATACGCTGATGACGTCCGCTTGATCTCTGACCTCGGTGTGACCCACTACCGCTTCTCATTTTCCTGGTCACGAATATTCCCCAAGGGGTTCGTCGATGAGGTAGAGTCTGAGAATCTTAGAAAATGTGAAATATAAATATCATTTTTATTTTTTTATTAATGTAATTATTTTAGGTTGTTATTAATTCATGTATGTTTTATCAGTACAAGATTACATATGGCGATGGCCTGTACGTATAGCAAAGAGAAGAAGTATTTTTAGTTTGTATGCCTTCTTTACAAAGTAGCCGGTCGAGGCATTATGTTTTCGGGTTGTCCATCCTTTTTTCCGTCTGTACGTCCCGTGTACATGTATGTATCTTGCAGATCCAATGAACTGATTAGATTTGGGGGTCACGAGATCACAGGGCTCATTATGTATTCAAAAATAGTTCCCATGTCACCCTCCAATATCTCAGGCTGCTCTGTTATTGTACTTTGCAGTTTTCATCATTTCCAGTGTAGTACTTAGTTGTCTTCCTTAGGTTAATCTTGGAGGGCTAGAGTGCTGCCACTGTCCAACCGATGCCCTCCTAGATGCTGCTATTTAACATCCTGTTTTGTACAACACCTAAGTAGATCCTTGTCATTTAATTGGAGGATTGTTGGTCACATGATATTCAATAGATATACTATTGCATGGGCGTGCATTTTTGGTACTATTCGCTGTAGTACTATTCAACGAGCATGCATTTTTGGTTATTTGCAGACTGCATATACCTCTCTGCCCTGCCCGTATCCCATTGTCATGTATAGCTGTGTGCATCTGACATAAAGGCAATCTAAATGTAATCGAGAAGGCCTGACTCAAACTTTAACAAGAAGCAAAACATAATTTGTTGAAAGATTAACTTTGATGTTGTATAAAACAAATAATGAATGTTTTTCATTTGTTCAATATAGTGCAAATATTTTCATTTGTTGAATGATTAAAGTTAATTCTATTCAAATCGGCTGACGCCTTGTTGAATAGAACATTAATCTTTCAAATCATTAAAATATTTGCACTATTGAACTCATAAGCATTCATTATTTGTATAATATACTCTATAACACTTGATCTCCCAAAAGTGCTTTTAAATCAATTCAGCAATTCCGAATCCCGAACCGTCACGTCATGACCATACCCGGGTTGAGAATGGCAAAATAAATGGAAAGCTTTATACCAAAAGACTTCTAACTTGACTCTGCCTCATATACAGTACAATGCCTTAATGCTGTTATCTTGTTTTTACTACCAAAACAGGTGAATCCTGCAGGGGTGCAGTACTACCACCGTCTGATTGATGCGCTCCTTGCTGCCAACATCAAACCTGCGGTTACCCTCTACCATTCTGATCTTCCAATGGCGTTACAGGAGCTCGGTGGATGGGAAAATGAGATGATGGTGGTCTATTTCAACGACTACGCTGATTTCTGTTTCAAGGAGTTTGGTTCAAAGGTGGGTTTGGATGGAAGATTTGAGATGACGAAAAGAACGTCTACCGAGAAACAAAACCAATTTGATTTGCCTATTTGGGACTCCCAATTCAGAGACTGCTGGTGTGACCGGCTGTCAACAGCTAACTGTTGAACCCTGAACTAGCTATTGCTCGCAATTGCACAATAAACTGTTTCAAGCATGATTACTGAACCGTTGCAAAAGTAGCACATTTTGAGATCAACAATGCCTAACAAAATAGCTGTAGAATAAACATGCATTACCTTCTAGTGATGATCTAGGTTTCCATTCTACACGGAAACGTATTTTCTACTCAAAGAAAAAAGACCAATGACATTGTATCAATGACTTTGTAGAAATTCTATTCTTTTGGGGCCATCCTGTATATTCAGCAGTCATTATTAGGATTTAACTCAACATGTTCCTGGGCTGGCCCCGTCTTATAAAGAGTTGCGATTGATCCAAGTCAATTGTAAGTCCTCCAATCATTTGCAAGTTAGCAGTCTCCTATCTCTTATGGACATAGTTACGATTAATATCAATCGCAAATAAGTTGTGATTGATATCAACTCTTTATAACATGGGACCTTGTTCTATTATGTCTATAGGTTAAAATGTGGTTCACCATCAACCAACCCAGAATCGACGCTGTGCTTGGTTACGAGGAAGCCATCTTTCCTCCAGGGAAGAGACGACCAGGATATGGCGTGTACAGGGTCGTTCATGTCATGCTAAAGGCGCATGCGCGTGCCTGGTACAATTACGATATCAAATATCGTAAGGAACAAAAAGGTGTAATGTCGCTCGTCATTGAGGGCGGATGGTTGGTGTCGTTGACCGAGGCGGAAGCTGACGTCGAAGCCGCTACATCTTTCTTTTTTTTGTAGGCCTAATGCCCATCACTCACTACTGTAGGTGCCATTTCCTAGACACAAGAAGATGTTGGTGATTGGTGGGGTCTTTGATCCGCTATGTGATCATGACATCGTACTAATACCGGACTAACTGGATGGTGCTAAAAATCACTTATGATTACTGGTATACAGGCTAGTTGACTTAACACGCTTGCTTTAATAGTGCAAATAACAGAATCGAAATAGCATTTCGTGTGCAACAGACATTTTGCTTTTTATAATGGAGGAGTCATTTTGCAATTGATTCTATTTAGGCATATAATATATAAGACAGTTCCACGTCCAATGTTTAAAGCCCAGAAGCAATTCCTTTACATAGGTTGAAGCTTGCAGAAGGTTTCACAACTTTTTGAAACCAACATCGACATAAAACTGGCACAGATTCTCTTTAATTGATGAAATCAATTGAAGTAGTAGAATCGCATCTCTTCTGCAAAGGGCATTTTCTTTACTGGACCTTCAATGAATTGAATCTCAGGTTATTTTGTGCATAATGAAATGAGCGCTTTAAATGTTGCTGATTGGAATATCGTCATGTAACTGTACCATGTACATGCACGCACCATAGACGTATGACAGCTTAGTGTCTGTCGCCATTGCCCAAAGTTTCATTGTTTCATTGCGCTTAGGCGTGCTTTTTTAAGGCATAATAATTCAGTTTATCGGTAATTGCTAGGCTAGTGTTGTGATTATCAATGTCAAATAACTCGAAAATTCCTTGAGTGAGAGTAGCCAAAAAAAGACCAAGGCTGTTAAGGGGGAAAATCCTACAGTCACAATATTACATTAGATCCTACATTATATTCTTTGAGCATGGATACAAGTCTACTGTAAATGAATATCTTTTTAGCCCGGGTTGCTGTTTCAAAGAAAAGGAAATCACCCTCCTTATTACTAGGAATAGTTGGGCTACCAGGGGGTGTTTCATAACGCTGTTCGTAAAGTTACGCATGACTTTACGAATGACTTATATATAAAAATATAAAAAAAGAAGCCAAATGGGATGCTCAATCATTTGTAACTGCATCAACTTAAGTTGAACTGTGCAGATGTAGATTAGCATTCTTATTATAACAATCTTTTTTAATGCAAAGTATATTTTTTGCTATAATTTAATTGAGGTTATTGGAAAAATATAGTCACACTTTGTTAACAACTTTGGGCGTCCTATCTGGCACTTCATATTCAAGTCGTTCGTAAAGTCATGCGTAACTAAACGGACAGCTTTATGAAACACCCCCCTGGTACATGTGAAAACGCTATTTATAATGACCAAAAATTCCACAACCAAGCAGACATGCGTTGGAACGTGTTGGGAGAGTAGCGAGAGACGCATTGTTAATGTGAAAATGCCTTTATGTATGTTTTTATATTTCTGTGTCAAGTGATTCTTTCCGTCTGTCCTACCGGTCTAATGGTGAGGCTTTGTACTCCAATAATTAGTCATCAATTATTTGGTATACAATTAAGAATGAAAGGTGGACTGGTCGAATTAGTGCCTTGGTTTAATACTTTTAGATGTAAGTATGTATGTCACATTCTCGAGGAAAAAATTGGGAAAGATCAATTGTTGACATACTTAAAGAATTACAAAAAGGTATGACAAATTTATTTGTTATTAAACTGTGTATTATGTTGATATAAATATTGTGTATATGTATTACTTTTTTCCAGGTGACTACCCGGCTGTAATTAAGGAGTATGTGGGTAATCGTAGTCTAGCACAGGGCCTTACTACATCAAGACTGCCTAGCTTTACAGAAGAAGAGAAGCGATTGCTCGAAGGAACTGCTGACTTCTTTGCTTTAAATCATTACACGTCCAGGTATTTAGAAGTGGGTTTTGGGACGTGCGGATATATCGGCGAAAGTGACAATTGCATTCTTTTGGGGACACCCAGTATAGGCAGTCATTATTGAGAATGTACTAAATATGTTATTGGGCTGTTCTATTTTGTTTAAAGGTGAACATGTCGTTCACTTTTAACCAACCAAAAATGATCGCTGTACTTCATTAAAACCATCTTTCCTCCAGGGAAGAGAATTGATCACAAACTTGCAAACTCACATATTTGTAATTGGGCCTTTAACAAAAAGATGTTGTATTGCCCTTTGCCACCGACCCAAAAATCTTGAAATTCACGGTCGTCTTTAACATTTTGTTTTGTTTTTACAAAATTCAAAATGTATTCGAGCATTCAAAACTGAGAAATATCAGCCCAGAGAGGGAGTAAAAAAAATAAAAAAAGATTTCCGACAGACCGACCCATGCTTTGGCACCTAAAGGGCAATACAACATTTTTTTTGTTAGGCCTTGTCGTAGTACAGAGTTGCAATTGGTTTCAAGTCACTATCAATTTGATTCAATCAGAACTAGACAGGGTGCCATAGATATTGAAGTGTACCAGTCACCTGAAGATACGATTTGTGTAGGGACCTAAAGGTTCTGGGGGTGTTTCACAAAGATTAAGATCAACTTTAAGTTGGACTTAACTATGGCAGGCCATTCATGCCACTAGTTGCTCTCACCATTGGTCTCTCGATTATGATCTTTAGATACTATTTTTCTTTCAATAATGAACTATCAAAAAGGTAAATTCTGTACATATGACATATGTTACCACGATGTGTACATCCCTTGAGAAACCATTGCAAGGATTGGTTAGAGGAACTAGTGGCATGAACTGCCGACCATAGTTAAGTCAATCTTAGTCTATGTGAAGCATCCCCCAGTTCTACTTTGTTTTTCACTGTGAAATCACTGGCCCTGCTCTCTTTGCCATAGATATGCCAAGCACAAGAACCCATCAGAGATGAAAATACCATTTTTAAATGACGACATTGGTATCGAGATAGCAGCGGATGAAACATGGCCAGAGGCATCGTCGCCATGGATAAAGGAAAAGAATAATATTACAAAAATCAAATTAATCAAATGAATGGTAGCCCCAAAAAGAGAGAAGGAGAGATGGACATATATAGATAACAAGTACACAAATGCTTGAATTGAGCCAAATGAAAACAAAAATCAAAAAACAAATGAATGGTAGCCCCAACAAGAGAGAGAGAGAGAGACGGAAATATATAGGTAACAAGTAAACAAATGCTTGGATTGAGCCAAATGAGAACAAAAATCTGTTGACTTTCTGAGCTTTTGTAATATTCAGTTCTGCTCTTTTCTAGCCACTTCTTTCCATATCCCGCCCTGATCTATGGATTTTTCTCATATACTAACAACTGAACCTTTTAATAACTCTTGAATCCTTCTTTCACCTTTTTACCTTCATTTTGTTTATATCGTCTTCGAATTTATTCCTGTTATGTTGTTTTTTTTTATGGGGGGGGGGAGATCTTATTGCAATTTGTATTCTGAGGTACATTTAAGGCTCTTTGAGATATGACACGATATACCCCACCCCCCGAAACGGAAATGTTTTTTTTTAATGAGTAAATGTTTTTCACATAGTCTTATTCACTTTAAGCTATGTGTAGTGTGAAGTATGGTGGCTCTGAAGGGACATCGCGAAAAGACTAAATCGTGAAAAATATGCGATAAAATTCACGATATCGTGAATTTTATCGCATATTTTTCACGAAGAAATTCACGAAATTGACGATATCGTGAACTTTATCGTGAACTTTTCACGAT
>JARBES010000122.1:8710573-8721172 GCA_030265145.1 Strongylocentrotus pallidus
GGGCACAGAAAACAAGATATGAGAAGCAAACTCATCTTGATATACATTTTAAACAATTATGAATTTGATCGGAACATTTGTAATAAATGGAGGCTACGTTCTGGCCTTGATACACATTATTCTATATACGCTCCATTCCCCATTATCGGAGAAAACTTTCAATCGGTAGGTGGTGTCAATAAAAATGAAAAAATATATAGAATTTTTGAGGAAAATCAGATGAAATATAGCACCGTTATAGTTAAGGCCAAAAAAAAAAAAAACACCTGTTTAGCGTCCTGTTTTTTCGAAAAATAGGAAGGAGGAGGCCCTTTTTGTTTTTGTTTTTTCTTTCAAAATGGCCGCTCGGTACATTTTCCCTGACAGTCGGGCTATTTTTCAAGATGGCCGCCACCTTTTTTTTCTTTTTCTTTTTTAAATCAGAAATAGATCTATTTTAGCAGTGTTTTTTTTTTTTTTTTTTTTTTTTTTTTTTTTTTTATTTTTTTTTAATGTATATTTTTGTTAATGGCCTAAGCGATCAGGCGCGTATTGGATACTCTAAGGCGTACCTGCCGAGCATCTCTTGCAATGAAATTCACAACTCCACGAAATTATGAAATGCACTGAATTTCATAACATTTTTGTATTATTTGTTGATGGATGTTTAGATCTATTTCATAAAGCGGTTGGGTAAAAGTGTAGTACGTTCAATGATTATATCTTTGTTACATCTTATATAATAATTTTCCTCATCTTAATCGGATTATGTGGTTTTTATAATAAATTTATTTCTGACTGGTCGCCCATAGAGCTTCCTTTCCTGAGGCCGCCATCATGTTCAAGCTCTAGCTTAAAATGGCGGTCTCCTGCATTTTTTTTTAATTTGAAATGATTGGTCAACTATGTGTGTGTTATTTGTAATAGGTATAATTAAATTATTGATTTTTATTATGATATGATTAGATATTTATTTATATGTTTGTTAATAATATAAATATACCTAGTTTGTATATTTTTTTAATTTTATTTTGAAAAATTAAGCCAGAAATACAATCAAACAAACACATTTTCCCCACTTTTTTCATTGATGTCTGACTGATTTTTCTGTTATTTTCTGTTAACCCAAGTTGAGCTTTCCCTTTAACGCTGTGTTCTGCACGGAGCTCCAAATAATTTTGCTTAAAATAAGGTTGCTCTCATTTTACGATCCTGGGGTTGGAGTGGGGTCTAGTGTTTCATTGGCTCACCTTCTCAGGTTCAGGGCAAAACTTGAACAAAGTTGACAGTTTTTGCAAGGTTTATGCCAAGGGGGCAGGAAGTTTTAACTTTGAGCCGCTGACGTGAGAAGAATGGGGCGGAAAATGGAGGCGTGTTGCTCAGAAGAAAAGGGCCCCTGTCAATCGGAGATGTTGTTGTTGTTGAAAATGTGCGAACAAGTTTTTATTTGATTAGAGTTTACCACCCTCCCCTCTCACCCGACACCCCCCCCCCTCCCTCTCTCTCTCTCTTTCTCTCCCTGCCATTCCTCTTCCCTCCCCTCCTCTCCTCTCCTCTCTTCTATTTCCCTCTCATTCTTAATGTGATCCTCTTTACCTTCGGTTATATTTTAATTGTTTTACTGGATATGTCGAGTTTTTCTGGATTTTTCTGTTCAAAATCCATCTTTCCTTTTCTCTCTCTCTCTCCTTTTGATTCTCTAATATATATCGATCTCACTTCCGCTGTTCACGACCACCCCAAGAGCTCACTCTTTTCACTCTTTTTATCATTTTTGCTACAAGAGTGACCCTCAAATTTGAACATTAATTATATAAGTTTGGCAGGGGAGGGGAGGAGAAAGAGGAGGAACCATAAGCAGCTCGAGTATCTTGTAATCTATCATCTAACATTCCCAAAAATCTGACGGACCTATTCTAAAGAAAATTCACAAAATACATACTTCAAACAGATGATTGGTACTTTAGTATACAGTAATACAGTACTAGTATTAGTTGTTGTCGTTCCTAATGTTCTTGTTGCTTATGTTGTGGATGTTTTTTTGGTGAAACCGGTACAATAATTATACAGTATCAGCACGAGTGCTGGCTCATTTGTTTCCAACTTTTCTTAATATATTTTGTTTTGGCCTTGCACAGTGGATAATAACTTTCCAAAATATCTCGTTTAAACTTTTAACTTTTTGTCATCGTTAAGATTAGGTCATGACACATCTTTCCATGTCGTTTGATTGCTTCAGTTGTTTCCATATAGAAAATTGAAGGCATCATGACAAAACATTACCTAAGTAAAGAGTAGTAGATCTGGCTCATATTAATATATTAAATTTAATTTTAATGTCAGGAGTGGACTATTGAAGACGCGGACGGTTCGCGCTATTCTTGTTGGTGTTTATCATGTTATACGTGCACAATAAAGCAGCTGGGCCCTGTTTCATAAAACTTGATATCAATAACAAGTTACAAGCTGCTGTTATAAACTACTGAAATCAAGGCATCTGAATGGCTGAGAACAAATTTATCATAGAAACTTAAGCATTTGTTATAGATAAAAAGTTTTATGAAACGGGCCCCAGGTCTGGAATATTGAACACACGAACAGTGATCATACAAGTGATCTCCCCGGCCATCAAGAATCAAGATGACTGTATCCACCTCTGCCCAGCGGACCACATCGCCATTATCATTACACAATCTATTTCACGGCTAATTAGACAGTGCTAATCGACGATGAATAGGGTACCTTTTATTCGCTCGAGTATTATCACACACAATAGTAAGATTGTCGCCATCAATACCACACAAGTGTGTGTTGTGTGTGACTTAAACGCGTGTCATAATATACTTCATTGATTACAGCAGGGAGGTGTTTATATCCCTGATTACAGCTACCTGACACTGGTAGGTAATGAGATTAATCATGACGACAATAACGGTGTTTATTTGGTTTTGTTGATTTAAGTCTTGGGGTTTATTTGGTATTGTTAGTTTAGGTCTCGAGGATCACAGTCGAGTTTCAAGGAACGGCGTGAAAGTGGTCTATGTGATTACGTAATCGTTTGGACTTCGCTTCGAATTCCTCCAAATAAATCTTCAAAATGAAAATCTCTGTTCATCTTGGAAAAATACTCGAAAAGCTCTTCTATAGGTAGGCTAACATAATAACGAGTAATTTTGTTTTGGCGTGGCATTTGGGTCGTTTTGCAGTGTTGCGTTTATTTAATTAGGTAGTTACTCCCTGGTTTTATTATGTTTTAATATCTACAAAAACCACTGTATAATTATATTGACAACCTGTTGATAACATGTGTATTAAATGCTCACACAAAGCACGCCCGAATCGAAGTGACTGTCAGCAATGGAGTGATGATATTGACAATAATAAACATTATGATGATGATCATGTGGATGATGATGATGATGATAATCATAATATGCTAGACTATAGTCAAACCTGTATCGCCATCCAAGGGAAACGGAAAATGGCTACTGTGTACAGGTGGCCTTTATACTTTATAGGAAGGTGGTCACTATGTTTGACTATGATTTTAAAAAGATAATAATGTTAATATTAATTATAACAAATTCAGGTTTAAAAAGCTCAAATATATGTCTGTAATAGCACACAAGGTGAATAAAACAGTAAAGAAATCCCATTGAATACAAAATTTACAAAATCAACATTTAATGACAAATAACAACAGTCACAAAAGATATACTGTACATGCACAGAAATAATCGAAAATTCGAAACAAACCAATCTAAATATTAACTGATGTGGTATTTGATAACAACATTATTACTAGACATGTATTTTCAAACGAGCTGAACGTTTTGCGACAAGGCAGCCCATTTAAGCCATCATGTCGTTGTGGGCTTAGAATAACAAGCAAACTTGAATTTTGTGAACAACTTTTAGATCAATCTTGATGTTGGAGTAAATCATAGAAGATCACTGAATAAGGAGAAAAAAGGAAATGTTGGTGGGTTTTGTGAAGATATGGATATATGTTAGGTCCACTTCTGACAATGGACCATGCTATGACAACCATAGGCCTGTATTATACCCTAGATTCTGACACGGTCTTGTGCAGGATTTAATAACTGGAGTATGTTTTTAACTATACATTGTCAACGGAGAGGAAGTGATTGCCAAATAGGAGTAAAAAGGAGGGAAAATAGCAAGGGGGGAAAAAGAGGGAGAAAAGAAAAGGCTTTTTATTCACGCACGCTTTGCCAGAGCCCCGGGCGAAGGATCGTAAGGTTATACGGGGTGCTTCCGTTTTTCGTCGGGGCTCGGGCGGGCTAGCCATGCCCTTCTTTGCAGCCTAGCTCAGTCGACTGAATGGAGGACAATAGAGCGTCAAAACACACTCTTTGTTTTGTAGTCTTTTCTCACACCTACAGGCAATAAACACAACTCACTTGGTAAGGAGAGATATAGACAGAACAAGAGAGAGAGAGAGAGAGAGAGAAAGAGAGAAATAAAGAGACGAAAAAGTATCAATGAAGAAATGCATGCATGGAAAAAACAACTCATGAGTTCATTGAATTATTTTTAATAGTTGAGAATCAAATTTCCGCTTTAAAAAAATAATTTATAATCGTAATTTTCATTTATCAAGACAGCGTAATTAAGTATTTACAAAGACTAATAGTTTACTGAGAAAAATAGTAATCGTCAGCGTCATAGCTTTGTTTTAAATTAGACATGTTGTTGATGAAATTTATTCTTTAAAAAATTGTTTTATCATGGTTGGTTTTAATTTATACATGATGAGGACTATTTCAAAAGTGGTAAATTCAAAATACAAATGGAACCAGATATTTGGGTAGAAATAGTAAACTTTTGATGGGAGAAACGTGACAATTTGTGAAATGATGAAGTCAGAACTTACCATGCAGGTGAGATATTTTACATCAATAAATAATTGCTCTGTACAAAAAATTCAGACATTTTTATTTTTGCCCTATAGAAAATTCCGAAACATACATGCACCCTAAATGAAATTGTTGCAAATAAGTTTTTTATACAACCCATTTTTTAAACTAATCTATAATGTCATTAATAACTAAGGAAATGAAACTTCATATTACATTTTCTGTACAGAGCAAATGGAGGGGAGCTCGCAAAATACGTCACAGAGCTGCCAATTTGTGTTTGATTGATTACAACTTCGGAAAGTCATAACTTTCTTATTTTTCATCGGATTTTGCTCAAACTTTTTACGCCCTGCTTCCCACATTTGTTTATACTTCTCTTATAACCAACTTAAAATAAGGGTGGACTTCCCTTTAAAATATCCCACTTTGTATAAGAGAATGAATTTTCTAGTCATCGAATCAACGAGTGGAATTGGGAAATCGACAAGAAAATACCATTTGAACTGACGTATACTGTGGTGAAGCAGCGCAAACAAAACAATACCTGTTAGGAGTCTGGCTGGTGACACGGGCAATGGTATTACGTAATAGGTAGACGTTTCTACCGTTATCTAAACCGTCTTATAATAACCACAGGGGTTTTGTTTCTAATCAACACAGCCCGGGGAAGGGGTGTGGCGCCTGTCATCAGGCTACACACAGGGGTAAATAAATCATCGTGATTGGCAGACATGAAGCCACTTTGACAGAACTGCGTTCTTCACATTGGCGGTGCAGTGGTTTGTGCTCCAACAACAGGTTTGTGATTCGAAATCCTAGCTCTCGAGCACGGATATAGTAACTCCTTCTAATATATATTGGTTTCTGTTTCAGTTTTTCTTGGTTATTAATGGAGATAAGAGAAATAATGGCAGAAACTGGTAGTACATCAAAGGTGACATATTCATATCAATTTATATTTTTATAGGCCATTTGAAAGGATACT
Source organism: Strongylocentrotus pallidus (assembly GCA_030265145.1). Classification (NCBI taxonomy): domain Eukaryota; kingdom Metazoa; phylum Echinodermata; class Echinoidea; order Camarodonta; family Strongylocentrotidae; genus Strongylocentrotus; species Strongylocentrotus pallidus. The sequence continues at coordinate 8,716,421 of JARBES010000122.1, forward strand.
GTAACCAGTTCGCTACTATAAGATGTGTATCTGTTGACTTACATAATTTACAAAATAATGATAATAAAGACCATGATGATAATTATATAAACGTTGGCATTGGTACAAATATTTTCAAAAGTTCAAGAAATATGCCGATATTGATAAATAATTTCAAAAGGTGACAGCAGAGACCCGCCTTCCTAGTGACAGTTAGCATTCTGTGTGTTGTCTACTGAAATATTTCTCTAGTTATGGTGGTGTTTATGATTTAGAGTTATTCAAACCACAGTTCAAACAAAAAGTCTGACATTCGTATCTACAATCAACATTAATTTTGAACTTCTCTTTACGATAAGCATCGACCATTCAAACACTTTATCAGAATTTTTTTTCTTGTAGCATTCTAAATTTCTAATCTGCCAAATCAAGTATATTCCATGAAATATTTTCGCAAGTTGATACCGATAAATTGATTCAATTTCGCACCCCTCTCCCCAGACCCACCCATCTTCGTCTTCCACTTACCATTTCGTATTTATCATGTTATGTTCGAAGCAGTAGGAGGCCAGGTTGGTTTAAAGAGATAAAGTCACAAAGCTAAACTTTACATTTCAAGGGCTATTTCCTTTTTTTCACAACTTACCGCTGTACACGCTTTTTAGAGCTTCTACACTACTTGAGAACATACGGCCTGTCCATACTGCCACATAATAGAGCAAGCTGGTAGTCTTGATACGATGTGCGCACCGGAGACACACGTGCACAGTCAATACAAGCCAGCACCCTGCACAAACAATGGCAATGGGGATATTCACATCCCACCGCTGCCATACTCTTGAGGTAATCAAGAGGGTATTGTGGAAATCTGATTGTGTCACTCTTAAGATCGACTTCGATGAGAGGCTATTCATCGGCCTACCTTTTAAAGAGATCCATTCACACAGTATTTTCGTTTCTACCATTTGTTATGCGATTAGCCCCTTCTCTATTCGTGTCTATTTATTTGCTACCCTCCTCTTTCTCACTCTCTCTCTCTCTCTCTCTCTCTTTTCAATCTCCAAATGTCTGGCTACGTATCACTGTTTTGATCTGGTTCATTGAATAGCCAGGAATGAACTTTAAGCCTGTACTTTTCTGAAATAACCCATTGCGGAGGTAACATGGAAGGATATTTTCGAACAGGCGTTTATCCTTGCCACGCTGAATATCTTGACACTAATTTATATGCTTTGTTACGGAAAAGAGACTTCCAAAACGTGAAAGAAAAAAACATCACAGGCGTTGTACATCTTGTAATTCCTACCAATAATAATGATGATAATGGAAAGTGCTTATATAGCGCACAATACACCATATATCACCACCCAACCACTATCGTACCACCACCACCACCACCACCACCACCACCACCACCACCATATCACCACCACCGCATCACCACTATACTCCCACCACCACCATACTACCACCATACCTCCAACACATCACCACAATACACCATATATCACCACCTAACCACTTCCGTACCACCACCACCACCATATCACCACCACCGCATCACCACTATACCACCACCACCACCATACTACCACCATACCTCCAACACATCGCCACAATAACGCCACTATACCACCAGCATACCACCACCATACCGCCAACATCCCTCCAACACATCACTATAACCACCATAACCATACTACCTCCATACCACCAACATAACACCACTACCATACTACCACATTACCACTACCATATATCACCGCCATAATACTACTAAGACACCACCATACACCAATACTATATATAACAACCAAAGAATCACCATACCACCACCACCATACAAGTACCAAACCATCTCCATAAACACCTTACCACCGCCATACCACCATCATTCCGCCACTTTTTGACGCCATTATTGTTTACTTTCGTTTGTGTTCTTCTGCATCATTTCATCTCAAAATCACATTTGTGATATTGGTTTGATGGTTTAAACTGCTAAGGAAGCATGTGCATGTTTGGTAACAGGGAGCCGGCGGATTTATAGCAAAGGGCAATAGTGCATCTACTGTGTAAACAATGTAATGCAAAAAAAGGGTAAAGTTTGGTATCATAGGGTATAATCGTTTAAAATTAGGAAACAAGTCCATTTACTTCAAATAGACAAGAGGGAGACAAAACTCGACTCCCGACGAACGCCCAAGCCGAGACGCCAATGAACGGGATCGCAATGACATATCACGCCTGGGCTTAGGCGGTGACAAATCTAACCATCTACCCCTAAAGCAATAACAGCCAGCTGTCAACCAAAAGGAAGTCTCTCCGTTTGGAGCCATTTCTCTCAGGATGGAACATAAAGCCAAGGTTGTTTACATCTCCGTTGGCTGAAACTAGAGAAAACGTAGGAGCACATATCATGTATATAATTAGAGTACTGGTTGGGAAGAAAGATATTGGTATTTTACATGTAATTTCACTGCAGTTTATTCTTACAAAACATTTAGTTACACTATGTGAGAGTGGAGTGATTTCCTCTTGTAGTGTTAGACTTTTGGTATCATACTGAACTTCAGCTTTGCAACTTAACTAAACCTGCGTGTTGTTTTTTTTTAACGAAAATTCTCTTCGAAATAAAGTTATTTATTTGTCTTATATCATTTTGTTTCATTCATGCTAACGAAACCCATCTAAAAATGGTAATATCAAAATGAACAATTAGGAGGGAGAGAAGAGGAGAGGGTGGTCATAACTGATAACACCTACATGTGTCGTTGAACATGAAAATGATGATGATGGAGATGCTAGTGATGATGGTCGTGGTGGTGATGATGATGAGATGATGATGATAATTGTGATGATAATTATGAGGATTACGATGATAATGAAGGTGATGGTGATGATGATGATGATGATGATGAAGAAGGTGATGATGTTATGAGATGATGATGATGATGATGATGATGATGATGATGATGATGAAGGTGATGACGATGATGATGAAGAAGGTGATGATGTTATGAGATGATGATAATGATGATGAAGAAAGTGATGATGATGATGATGGTGATGATGATGATGATGATAATGATGAAGGTGTTGGTGATGATGATGATGATGATGATGAAGAAGGTTATTATGATGATGATGATAATGATGAAGGTGATGATGTTATGAAATGATGATGATGATGAATGAGATGATGATGAAGGTGATGATAATGATGATGTTGATGATCTTGATGATGATGATGATGATGGACACATAATGATTGTGATGGTGACAATGATAATGGTGCGGGTTATAAGTACGATACGTGGAAGAAGAAGAAAAATATGGGTAATTCTGATGGTGGTTAAGAAAATATGATTGGTGGTGTTGATGGTGTTGATGGTGGTGGTGGTGGTGATGGTGGTGGTGCAGATGGTGGATGGTTTATGCTGCTGTAATATTAATGGTTTTATGTTGATGGTGTAAATGACGTTGATGCAAAGCCCTAACATTTTATCGTACAAGATGCAACATTATCTTCATCACATTCTTATATTTTCATTTAAATCAAAAGTATAGGCATGCCATTTGTTATTATCTTCTAGTAATTTGTTTCGGTTTCACAAAACATTCATATTATACAAAGGGTACCATGTGTATTATTTCGAAAGCATTGAAAACGGTGTTTATACCAGCGAACTCACTCTTTCTTCACGCACTTCCAACAAAAAGGGGGTAAAATGGAGGGACATTCATCCATCGAAAACGCTCCATGCCTAGGGGCTGGTAACCGTACCCGATGAATTAATTAGCGGACCTCTACGATGGGCGCAGACGGACTGTAGCCCGGTGATGAGGTAGGCGGGTCTCGCTACGGTATGGGGTTACTTGGAGCGGCGATGCGAAGTGGAAAGCGACATTCTATCCCGTAATCATCGCCGTCATTACCATCTTTTCTCTCGTCCTTTACCCGACGAGAACCCAGCGAGATCGAGTTCTGCCCTGGCGCGTATCTCTGGTGTGTAATGTGTCGAGAGTGTAACACGTTTCAATTCACTTCTTCCCGGTGAATGATTTATTGGGGTTTGTCAGCTTCTTGAGTGATTACTGCCCGTCAAATGCGTATCTTGATGAACGATGTAAGTATAAACTGTGGACATTGATTACTTTATTTCTACTTTTCTTTACAGTCTCACACAAGTCTGTGTTGATCCAATCTACTGCATGCATCATTAAAGTGTGGAACTATACGTCACAAGATGAGATTGTGACGTAATTACGAAATAGAGGTTCCGCTTTCGAATACGGATTGCTGAACTTCAAGACGGTTTTCAATAAGAGACCATAGCGATGTGGCATCTATCACCGATACTTCACATAGGCCTTCAATTACAGCCACGTGTCTCCGTAAAAGAAATGCTATATATGGCGTTTGCATTTGAATTGAATTGATGAAAGAAGGTAGTATGTACTATGTAGACTTTTGTCCACAATTGGTGAAAAGATGCCATAGCGTTTTATCTGCACTGATAGATATTTCACTGTTTGTATTGTCGAAGTCGAATGATTTAAACCTTGATTGCAGATGCGAAGGTCGTGGGTTCGATACCCGGCATTGCTTCTCTCCACCCAGGTGTGCGATGTTGGTACCCTGTAGCATGTGTGCGCCTGTAATCAGTGGTAGCCTGTTTGTAAAATGGAAACTGCCTTAAAGATGAAGTTGAGTTCTGGTCATGCGATTGCATTGTGAAAGAAACAGTGTGGAATCGATCAGAAAAGGTTGAT
>JARBES010000122.1:8993179-9003905 GCA_030265145.1 Strongylocentrotus pallidus
AGGCAATGACGAGCTTGCAACCTATTTTGAAAAATTACGGTGGGTGAACTTTCAAAAGTCAATGAGACATGAGGGCTACAATGAAAGAGCTAGTGATAACGTACGTCGGGGTGGATGTGCTTTTCGTTTAAACAAAAAATGAATTGTTAACGATTTTTAAAAAAAACGTCCATAGGCTAACATGTTAGGCTGCTGACTCTGATCATGCTCTGACGATAGAGGGCGTCGTGAAATGAAACTAAACGGAGCCATATGTTTCTAAAGTGAGGTATATAATATGTGATATCAAAGATTTGTTCGTGATACAAGTTTAAACAAAGTTGTTTTGTGACTGTCTTCAGAACCAATACTGATGTTTCCATTTTTAAATGTAAAATGTTGTTTGTGATAATTATCCATATAGATGTGTATTCACTTTCTTCAATCCTCAGAAGATAGGAACAGACAGGACTGATAGTGATAGAGGAGAAGGAGTCTCACTCAGTATATGGGACTTTGCAGGACAGGACGTATACTACACAACCCATCAGGTAAAATAAAATTGTAAGAACATCAGTTTCCTTGTAAATTCTATAGTGGTGCCATGAGAGCAAATTTGTAAAGTAATGTTAAATTCCTGTATTTAAAAATTGAATACATTATATTGACTACAGTCTTCTATACATCCAGCCTGGCATTCATGTCTTAAATGTTTGATATTTCTCCCGTGATTTTTTTCCTGATCAGTGTCAGTGTAGATATCTCATTCTCAAAGAAATTAGAAATGGAGAATACTATTCCACTGTCTCAATATAATGCTTTAGTTCAGGTCATCGGGATTAATATACTTTATGCACAGATGTTTTACTACGTATTAGATTTACCGTCAGTTCTTATACATGTGTATGAAAGGGGGAATACACCCTGCTACTGAGTTTGTTTTAAATGAAGCATAACAATGAGAGAAACAGGTCTGTCACCAATAACTAAGAAATGAAAGTTTAAGAATTTTTTCGCAAACTTTCACTATGTTGTTTGTGTAATTGTTCTGCTTTTATGAAAACCAAGTAAATAGCAGGGTGCATGGACTTCCCGTTCAATGTGTGGTCCAGTCATAGGTGCACAGTCATGTCCAATGTCTATATTATTGCTTCTTTTATATATTCGATAATCCACTGTAGGAGAACAGACTTCACATTAGTTTAGACTTGCTGGCTTCTTGATTTCTAACCAAGTGAAAAAAAGTCATGTAAACTGCAACAACTCTAGAACTATGTCTTAATTTGTAATATTTTATTTTCAACATAATTTTCTGATTTATTTGACGTGTCATTGTCACAGAGTTATTTACGAATTGATAATATGTATGCAACTGGTTTGTTTATTAATATGTATCTTAGCATATGGACTCTAAAATTGATAACGGCTATATATATGGAGTCAGAGGATGTACATCAGTCACATTTAGCCAAAGAACTTAATATACATTTTTGGAAATTAATGTTTTGTCTTGGGTTTGAATAGGGATATTGCAATTTAGAGACATCTTGCCCTTACTGATGAATTATACTAACTATATTAATACAGTTAACATCTAAAACATTTGTATATAAGTATGTGAACAATTAAATTGTCCAGATTTAGGTTTCTTGAGAATATGACATATTGAAGCTTACATCTAAAAGTATTTAACAAAGGCCCTAATTCAACCGACCCACCTTGCAGTCATAAGTTACGAAAAACACAAAAACATAAAATGTACATGGGTATACATAATTTTGTTGTTAATCGTATATAAAACAATGCTTGAGGTCCCTTATTATTATACATATAATAGAGTATATAGAAACAACCCAGCATTGTAGTTATTAAATACTTATTCATCATTTGTTTTCCATTCTCTTTAAGGTGTTTCTGACATGGCGTGCCATTTATGTGATTGTCTTTGATCTCAGTAGAAGTTTGGATTCTGTGGTTCCCCCTCAATTCAGAGACGAGTATTATGAAATGGTATTTCCTTATTTTATTTGATACTGCTTCGTAAAAATATATTATGCTTTACAGGGGATAAATAAATGTTAGATAGTGTTGGGGTTTTCTTTGCGAATCGATATTTTTTTGGGCCATATTCTAATTTGTAAAGTTTTACATATTTTCATCATTTATTACTCGTGTAAAATGTATTTTTAAAGTAAAGATATTATGATAGCTCTTGTTCATTTTGAATACTTTGAAACATATATTTAACTATCTGTGTAAATTGTTAGTACAATTAATTCACTGATATACTAACCTTTTTTGTATTTTGAGAGCATGGTGTGAGATTCAATAGTTGACATTTCCATCTCTTTGAAAGTCTATCTCTGCTCCAAAATATACGTAGGCCTACAAGGTCATCTACGTCAATGGCTTCCACATGTAGGCATGTCATTAAAGCCTTCGACTTTACAAATCATAATAACTGGTTTGTCAAGGAGTACTGCTATTTTATTTGATGGTTAATTAACCATCTCCTCCTGGCATCTTTTCATACATCTTATTTCACCCGATCGTTTAAATGATTTCTATTTCTGTTAGCATAGCAGAACACTTTTTCCCTCAATATTCCATTTTTGTATACAGTAACTATGAAGTTTTATTAAGGATTGCCACGGTTTAAGCTTAGTTAATGTTGCATTTCTTCTTAAAGATTATTTTATGTTAAAATCACAATACAAGTAAATAATTGTGATAATGTTTAAATAATATGATTTGATTATCATGCTGTAATCGGTTTGTTATTTTGAAAGATAATGAAGATAGATTAATAAATAAATCATTCAAAAACCACAAAATTGTAAATAATGTTGGATGTGAGGAGTGGGATATGTATGCGTCAGCATAGAGCCTTTTCTCATTCTGGTCCGTCCCTTTGGAATATGCTACCCATTAGTATGCGTAATTTAACAGCCCTCCATGACTTCAAAGTTGCTCTAAAAACCTATCTCTTTCCAAACAGCGCTGTTTAATTAGGACAATTATAATTTGGCGTACCGTTATACTTTGTGTTGTTTTAGTTTACCTGTATTTTAATTAAAAAAGTGATATGTTCGAGATTGTAATAATTATGTACAGCGCAATGAGCGTCAGAGCCTGGCAGATACCAGCGCTATATAAATATCCATATATTAGTATTATTATCATGCACACTTCTTTACATTTAAAACACAGGCTAAAGGAGGTGCCAAATCAGAACTGACATGTCTAGAGTTCATCAACTTCTGGTTGTGTTCCATCTATGCCCATGCTGTGGCACCCTCTTCAGTCAGTAGTAAGAATACTTCTAAAACAGCCCAGAAATCTCCACCAATATTCATCGTTGGAACCCATCGAGAAAGTGTGAAAGGAGATGTAAAAGAGAACAAGAAAAAAAAGGTAATGGTTCATGATATACATGTTTAAAAAAAATAAAAAAATAATGATATTGTTTAGCCCCAGCAAGCTTCATCAGCATGAGCTATTCTTTTTGTTGGTCGTGCAAGTATTGCTTCCATGCGCCATAATACAGAGATGTGCGCCTCTTGGATGTAATTTCGAGCCACTTCCTGGACTTACATACTTCTGGTGTACGGTGCATGCATGCGGCATACGCGTGGTAAGCGTATTATGCCTGCACAGCATACGTATCCGAAGGTTTTTTGAGATCGAGTATTGATTCCAAACTTGTCTTGCCTTCGGGGAAACTTTTTCCAGTTTGTGCGCTGCGTAGGATTTGTCAGACATTTTACCGAAGTCATATCTCTCATTCAAGGATATTATTTTTGTGTGACCAGCACATGTACACAACAGATTAACAATATTCCAACTGACAACTCAGATTGTAAACAATCAATAATTGCTTATAATATATTATATTTTGAGGACGACACAGTAAAGCCACACCAAGCTATCCCATAGTGCATTTGGAAAGGGGGCATTAAACTAATATCCGGGCATTTTGTGGTATTTGCGATAGCGCGACTTGTTATTACCCTGAATTTGCCAGGTACCCATTTCAACGAGGGTGAATAATGCAAATTTGAATCAATGTCTTGCCAACTGACGTTATTGCTTGGCAGGGACTCGAACCCCGTACCCCTGCAGTGTAAGTCAAGAAAATGCCTAAATATGCCGCGACACCTGTACCTCCATGATGTTTTTTTAACCAAGAGCTTTATGCTATTTCATATCAGCATTCCTTTTGTTTCCATGGATTATCATGTTCTCATCTAAAGTGAGGTATGCATATGACTAAGATGTATATTTTCTGTTTATTTCATTCTTTTTGTCTTCTAGATTCACTCTGCCTTTGAGAAGATCCGTGAATCTATCATGAAGAGGCCGTTTGAATGCCATGTGGTCCCCAAGTATTATGCCATTGAAAACAGCTTAGAGGGCAAAGATGAAGAGGTACATCACAAGTAATGATCAACTACCACAATGTATAGTAACTCTGTACCAAAAGAGAATTACTGATTTTCTGTCCAATCCAGTTACATCTAATCCCCAAAATAAAGTGGCTTTTCCTTGCATTAACAAAGGGCTGAACAAATTGCTCCACATGTTTGGACCACTTCAACAATATCATATCACTTCAAAAAATTAAGCTAATGCGGTCTACTGTTCTGTAACAAAATACAATAAAGACTGTGTATCTTAGCTCGGAGCTTTTAGATGAAATGTGATGGATATTTAGACTCAGGTTTTTTTGGTCTTAAATATTGTCCTAATTTGTCAATTATGGCATATATTAAAGTGCTCTTTCAAACACAAAGAGCTGTGGTACCCATTTGATAATATATCTTACTTTTTATTTTAATCTAAATTGCATGATTTTTTTAATATTTAGGTAGTACATGAAGTTATACTGACATTGATATTCACCCAACTGTGTTTGACGGAAATCAATCATAGGTATTTGCTACCTAAAATCAACTGTCATTGGTTCAGATAAAATATCTGAATAAATATTGTCCTAATTTGTCAATTATGGCATATATTAAAGTGCTCTTTCAAACACAAAGAGCTGTGGTACCCATTTGATAATATATCTTACTTTTTATTTTAATCTAAATTGCATGATTTTTTTAATATTTAGGTAGTACATGAAGTTATACTGACATTGATATTCACCCAACTGTGTTTGACGGAAATCAATCATAGGTATTTGCTACCTAAAATCAACTGTCATTGGTTCAGATAATAGTTATTCTTCTTAGAAAACTTGACACAAGCTTTATGCTTTATTTGCCTCTGGTAATAATACAACTGCACAAATATATTTGTTATATGCATTGTGAAAAAGAAATATCAATAATTGCATTAACCATGGTCGATTCTTCTCCTTATTTATGTGCCAAATCTATGCATTTATTCCCTTTTTTTACTCTAAAGTGATATGTTTGTACAATGAGTGTAATATTCCTTACTTTTGTAAAAACAAACAATATCAGACTTGAGCTGCATGTTACTTCGTTGTTTTTCTTTAAACAATAAACCAACCAAAACTTAATTTACTTTGTAGCTCGTCGCGTTGAGGAGACATATTGAGAAAGTAGCGATAGAAGAGCCTTACATGGGAGAAGAGATTCCAATCAGATGGCTCTTATTTGAGGAAGCTCTAGCCGAAGATAAAATCAATTACATGTCATTGGATCAGGTAGGACTCCAAAGTTTTACTCTTGCCTTTTTAAAATAATTTGTATTTAAGTATTGTAGTGGAAGAAAATTAGAAAGCTATTGTAAATACATAGTTCATATTTGAAATTAGGGTTTAAAAAAGCTAGTTTGGTTTTAAAACTTTTTTGTTTGTTAGACATGTATGTAAGTAATTTCTAACATTGTGATTTGTGAGTGTAACTATCCTGGTAATGTTGGAAATATATAACGCTACATTATCTAAATGCATCAATGATACCCTTTCGATTTTGCAAAAGGCCCAGTTTATGCTTTAATAGGATGTGCATTATGTAAAAGTATAGCAATATTATTATTTTCATATTCTGTATATGCCTTGTGCAAATTAAATGTAATGTAACTATCATTATATTCATTTATTTTAAAGAAAGGTACTATTTTTGATGTTTTTCACCCATCATGTGACGATCTTAAAGCTTTGTTTGTTTTCTCCCAGATGAAGGAACTGACGCAGCCAGTTGGGATGAAATCTGAGCATGAACTTCTTACGATGCTGACCTTCTACCACGACCTGGGTTATGTAGTCTACTACGGAGGCATTGAAGACCAGCAGTCTCTCCTACGAGACATGGTGATCCTGAATCCTCAGTGGCTAATTGATGTCTTCAAGCAGGTCATAACCACCCTGGATCCTGCAAAGAGGGTGAGAAGCCTTCTCCTTTGAAACCTCATTCATCCAAGCTGCAGTAAGATGCGGCAGGCATTTTTTAATTACAGAATGAATGGGAAGTGGGCATTACAAATTAGTGCAAACCACAAAGGTCCTATGTAGTCAGTCCCACGAGAGATCGTAAGAGATGCGGCTAATTGATGTCTTAAAACAGGTCATTTCCATCCTGGGTTCTGCAGAAAAGGTGAGAAACCTTCCCCTTCATTTATAATACTATTCTGGGTTCAAATAGAGCTAAATACATCAACAATGTCTGTATTAGTTGTACATATGTATTATGTCCCCCGTCAAAGGATTCAGACGCAATGTATATATGTGTAAACAAAAAAGATAGCAAATTTGAAGTACAGTACACTTAAAAAAAATCTAACTGCGGCACTATGACCCATGTGCAAAGGGCTGTAAAGACAGATATGCAAATACTCAAACAACAGTTTGTATATATTTGAGAGACAGAGTTCTAGAGTATCGATACAAATAATAGGACATATAATCTATAATATTGATGTAAAAAAGCTCTCGCTTCACCATGTAGTAATGATTAACAATCTATACTCCTATTTCTAGTTATTCCAACTGCCATTAAGTTGACATTGTGTTTTAATTACAGGATGGGATCATGAGTGATGCTTGGACCACCCTTAAGAAGGATGGCATCTTAGAGGGTAGGTTGATTCAGCATATGTGGCGAGGCTTCTTGGAGCAGAAGGAGGCCTTAGTCAAGCTCATGACCAAGTTTGATCTCATCTGTGAGGCTCCTGTGGAGCGACTCCAGCAAAAGCAACAGGATGGAATAGACGCGGAGGTAAATCTCCTGCTAAATGGTACTCCGACCCGTGCTCCCGAAGTGATTTATTTTATCAAAAGGATAGTGTTAGGGTTATAGTTGCAATTGGGTTTTCGGTTAAGGGTAAGGGTTAGGGTTTATATTTTGGTCCAGTGCTAAAGTTAGGAATTTGTTTAGGAAAATACCACAATGAAATCATCGCAGGAGCTAAACATCTTGTTTGTTGGTAACCTCAAAGTATTGTGACTAGAAATATACGGACAATAGTGGAGCAAAACAAGGGAAGTTTTCCAGCTTTTGTATGTAGATATGTTGCAAATATTGTATAACGGTTGAAAATGGGTTCTTAAAGTCCATAATTTAAATCTGCTTAATTTTGGATACCATAATTGTTTATATTAATCCATACATGTTCTTTTAAAAACGTTAATTGTGCTGTGAATTGTAGGGAATTAATTAAGTTTTGAAAGCTTTTACAAATGGTACCAAAATTATTTTTTTGGGAAAATTTGATAACGAAATAAGTTCATAGTTATTGTAAAATTTGCCACAATTTTGTGGCAGGAGTAGGATGTGTGAAATAAAATTAGTGAAATATGATTTCCCTAGTTTTTTGTTTAGAGTTCTCGAAATGTAATTTGTTTGATGCCTCCGCTACAACGTAGCCGGAGGCATTATGTTTTCTGGTTGTCCGTCCGTCCGTTCTCGTGATCGCGTTATCTCAAGAACCGATTGATGGATTACCGTCAAACTTGAATCATGCATGTATCTTGCAGAGCTAATGAGCTGATTAGATTTTGGGAGCACGAGGTCGAAGGTCAAAGGTCACATGGCTCATGATGTATGCAAAATAGCTCCTTATCGCGTTATCTCTAGATCCGATTGATGGATTCCTGCCAAACTTGGGTCATGTGTGTATCTTTCAGAGCCAATGAACTGATTCGATTTTGGGGTCACGTGTCAAAGTTAAAAGGTCACAGGGCTCATAAAGTATGCACAAATAGCTTGTAATCACATTATCATGAGAACCAAAAGTCAGATTACTATCAAACTCAAGACATGTGTATCTTGCAGAGCCGATGAACTGATTAAATGTTAGGGTCATCAGGTCAAAGGTCATGGGGCTCATTAAGGATGCCTACAAATAGCTTGTGAATGCATTTTTAAAGACGACAGATGGATTACAATAAAACTTGAATTTTAAATATTGCTTCCGTTTTGGTTTGTAAAATTGCTCTATGGCAGAGGCATCTTTTTCGACTGCGCGCAGTCGAAATTCCATCTAGTTTTTGTATATATGGTTTAAGTGTTTGGATATGTTTTGATGTTTTAGGTACCAAATGAAACAGAGAAAGTGCTAAAGGAGCGCTACTATGTGCCTTCCAGGCTGACATCACATTGCTCCCCAGAAGAGAAATCAGAGATCAAATCTTCTACAGAACTTTATTTGGACTTCAAAGGCTTCTTACCAGGTGAGGATGAATTCATCATCTGTTTACAGCCAGAAGCCTGTTAACACTTGTAATGTGCCGTAGAGTTAATGCCCTTCTTGCTCCAAAGAGACTATATAGCAATTAGATTGCAACAAGGCTCGTATCAAGTCAAACGTGTATAATAAAGTGCATGGCCACTTCTCTATAAATGTCACCTGTCTAGAATGACCATTCAATTTGTCTCCCTTGAGAAAGAAGTGTGTGTCTAGAAAGACCACCTGTCTAATTGCTCCATTTTCTGGAGTGGCCTCAATGGACAAGTTGTACTAACCTGTATAGGTTCTTGCCTATTGAGACTAACTTATTAATTTGAAAATGTTATGCTACGTTTACATTATGTTCCCGGCGGCCACGGCAGCCACGTTTGCCCGAAACGTAGTGTGCCGTGGCATTTAGACCAAATTTATCTCTGGATTCAAGTTTTGTTATGCTAAGTTCACACCGACGCCGAATTGATGGCGCATTAAATCGGCGAGCAAAGCGGCGGCAAAGCGTAACAAAGCTTAATTAAAGCGTAAAAACCGTAATAGAGCGTGAGAAAGCTGTTTAAAAATTTGAGGCGATCTGTCACGAATTGCGTAAAGCGGGGAGAGCGTATTAAAGCTTATCAAAGCGTCACAAAGCTTATCAAAGTTTTGCTTAAAGCGTAGGAAAGCTTAACAGAGTTTAACTTTTATATACTAGCGAGTTTTTGATTTAGGCACCAGACGTCGGCTACTACGAGTTACTGGAGCGTGGAGAGTGCTTGCGATTTTTCACGACGGCGCTTTCGTCGGTCAGGTGACCAATTTTTGAGATCAGGTGATTAAATCAGGTAATAAATTGACAGTGCGCGAAAATCTGATACGAAGAATAACATAAGGATGACAGAAATATAAAGTTTGAATGATAAAACAAAAAAGAACATATTAAAGGTAATACAAAGTTTTGGTATGGGCTCATGAAATTGGTTTAAATGAACATATTGGAAGCATATGCGATCCTACAGTATTCAGTGATCGTTGTCGCGGTTGAAATCGAGTCTATAGTTATGAAATTGTAAATAATAAACTCTTTATGTTGTATAGCTCCCTCTCAAGGTTAAGATATCAATTAAGCTATAAAACAATGTTTCTTGACTACAACCGACCAATTAGCTATCCCGTTTGGAAATTGTATATCATAACTACATATATTCTGAGATTTCCATGGTCGCAGCTACCTTTGTACGGCCGTAGGCGCTATTTGAAATTCATCAAGATTTACCGGGTGCACCGGTAATTTGTTTAATTTTAATTCAATTTTTCTCGAAAGCAAACGTGTTTTAGGGGCCAAATTTTCTTGTGCTTATAAAAAATCCTCAGGGGCATCCAAATATATCAAAATTGTAAAGATCACTATCCACCCAATTTTCAAAATTTCCCAAAACTTTGTATTACCTTTAAGGTGATAGAAAAATAAACAAAGGATAGCAAGAGGAAATAATAAAAACAAAGGAAAACATAAAAGAGGTGATAGAAGGAAGAAACAAAGAGTAACATAAGAGATAAAGAAAGACAAAGTGATAGAATGATACAAACATAGAATAGTATAAAGGAGGGTGATAGAAGGAAGAAACAAAGAATAACATAAGGAAAGACAAAAAGAGAAAGTAATAGAATCATAAAAACGGAGAATGACATAACAGTAGGTGATAGGAGGAAGAAACAAAGAATAACAAAAGGAAATACAGAAAGAGAAAGTGATAGAATTATAAATCATGGAATAACATAATAGAAGGTAATAGAAGAAAGAAACAAAGAATAACATAAGGAAAGACAAAAATCATAAAAACAAAGAATAACATAAGAGTAGGTGATAGAAGGAAGAAACAAGAACAACAAAAGGAAATACAGAAAGAGAAGGTGATAGAAGGAACAAACAAAGAATAACAAAAGGAAATACAGAAAGAGAAAGTGATAGAATTATAAAACAAAGAATAACATAAGGAAAGGCCGAAAGAAAAAGTGATAGAATGATAAAAACGAAGAATAACATAAGAGAAGGTGATAGAAGGAAGAAACAAAGAATAACATAAGGAAAGACAGAAAGAGAAAGTGATAG
>JARBES010000122.1:9011981-9023990 GCA_030265145.1 Strongylocentrotus pallidus
CATGCCTTACTGGAGATGTTACCTTGTCATGAAGCAACTATCAAGGTCCGAGTCAAGTGTTAGCGATGCCTTTTTTTTCATGGTGGAGATACTGAATTGTAGTTAAAGTTATTGAGACCGCACATCGATTCATAGACAATAAGTAGCCTCTACCGGGCAATGTTATAGTCATTCTCTCGAAGACAATTAGATCGTACTGTCCATACAAAGAGAACCAAGAGCTCTTCAGGGCTCTTATTCCTTTGAAAGAATTACATTGTGTAACCCTGAAAACTTTACCTACTATATTCAGTATCAAAGTCTGGTTCTTAGTGGTCGAATCTGGAAAGAGGAACCTCATAGTATCTCAAACTTTGTGTATGTTTTTTACTAGTTTTAAATACACATACATTCTTAGCTGATTAGTGTATTCAAGATTTGATCACAAGCTCAATAATTGTTTCTATTTTCAATCGATTTTTGTTGTTCTTGTTTTGTTTTGTAATGTATTTTAATATTTTGATATTCTATGATTATTTTGTTTTACATTGTATTATAATCGTATAATGTACTAGTAATATGCGCACCTTGCAAATCATTTTTTGTGTACTTCAGAGCATACTCTGTAAATTGAACATAGAAGAAATAAATAAATAAACCTCTTAAATTTAAGGAAATTTACACACCATCATATAATCGATTTCTGAATCTTTTTCCCTCTACCTTTTGTTGCTGAACACATAAGGTCACTGTATTCCAAGGAGCGGTTGCTGATTCTGATGATGATGGGGATATTCATCAACCTCCAGCCCAAAGTGCCGTCAAAGAGGTAGGTACATGTACCTCAGGATGGTTTCAATTAGTACAAATAAAAATGAACAGAGATAGAGGCATATACCGGGCATGGTGGCTCAGTGGTTAGAGCGCCTGCCTCATGAATGGGAGGTCGTGGGTTCGAACCCCCCGGCTGAGTCATACCAAAGACTTATAACAATGGGACCTTCTGCCTTCTAGCTAGGCGCTCAACATATTAGATTGGAGAAGGTTAGTAATAACATATTATGTTATGCAGGGCCCGCTGGAAGAGCAGTTTCATAACTGAAGTGGCTACCCTGGGTAAATTAAACATTATTATTATTATTACCTTTCTCTCATTACGATGCAGCGTTCAACATTTTGTATGCGATTAGAAAACTGGTAGCTTTTAGTCTGCCAGTTCACATCTGAGAAAGTTCTCTGAACCATAGAATTGAAACTGTCGCAGGTAAACATATTTCGATGTGTCATAGAACATATTTGTAATAGAAAGAAGTACAGTTAACTATGCATAAGTAGAATCAGTTGGGACCGCACACAAATAGTTTGACTTAGGAAGTGTGAATAACACATGATTTGCATAGGTTGGTTACAAAAATTTAACTTTAAGAAAATTTGATGTGTACTTGTCTTATGCAGAGTTAACTGTAGTTGATTTCAAACTAACGGTCCCCTGTTCTTAGGGACTTTGAGTCCAGTTTATAGAGTAGATGATAATAAAGTTAGACCAAAGGGCACTAAAACTTGACTTAGAAATCAACTACAGTTAATGACAGGACTAACTGCAGTTCTATTTCTGAAAGTCTGGTTAAGTTAAGCCATATTCTACATCCAGTTTATGTTGCAACACAGTTTAGCTACGAAAAATATGAACTTTTGTGCTTCATCAAAATAGTAGACCTTTCTGTGTCAACTTGTTAATGCACAATTGTAAATGAACTTCCAAGAGAACATTAATAGTCCATTATCAATTTAGGTTTATATATATTGGGGAAAAAAAATCAAAATAAATGTACTGTTCATGGATCAGGAAGATGAGAAGACCATTTCATTTCTCCACCCAAATTGTTATGCTATTACCCCATTGCCTACTGAAACCGGGTGGTACCTGTATTTAGCATATGGGAATGTGATATTCCAGGAGTCAATGGGTTTAGAGACAATAAACCAGTGCACTATCCTAATGAAATTTTCATTTTGAGATGTGAATTTCAAATCTAAATTAATCAAAGATGTTCATGCGTCAGTATATAGTCGTTCGTGAAGTAGGCAACTTGTCGAACATTGAGCTAACAGGTTTTACGCTCTGTATGGACGTACGCTTATTAGGGACACTTGTACGCACAGGAGCGTAATAACCGTTGGCTCAGTATGCTGCCCTCTATATACCCAAGCTTGAGCAACTTTAAGTTTAGTAGCTTGTAGCCTCCCCCCCAAAAAAAATAAAAAAATAAAAAATTGAAATAAAATATCCATTTTGATGTTGTTTGTGTGTTTATGTCAGGTTATGGACTTTGTAACGAACACCCTTGATAGCCTTAGGCAGCACTGGGCTAAAAGGATCCAATACGATGTCTGCTTTCTGTGCCCGAAGTGCAGTAAGAAGAAACTGTTCCAAGACTGCTTCAAGCGAAAGTCACTCCAGTGTGGACTACATAGGATTCGTACGGCTGCAGTGAAGTCAAAGTTTGGTAGGTCTATACACATTTTTTAGTTTCAATCTAGAGTGTCTGTTCAATAAATGTCTTACCTTTCTATATCAGTTAATATTATACAAATAATGAATGGTTATGAGTTGAAAGATTAACATTCTATTTAACAAGGCGTCAGCCGAGTTGAATAGAATTAACGTTAATCTTTCAACAAATGAAAATATTCGCACTATTAAACGTATGAAAAACATTCATTATTTGTTTTATACAAAATCGAAGAACATCTAATAGAACGTTAATCAACAAATTATGCTTTACTCCTTATATTAAAGATAAATTAAAGTTGGAGTGAAGCCTTCTCGATTACATTCAGATTGCCTTCACGTCAGATACACGCAGGGATACGCGCACAGCAGAGAGGTACACAGTCTGCATATAACCAAAAACGCACGGCGCATATAACCAAAAATGCATGCCCGTGCAATATAACATCTATTGAATATCATGTGACCAACAATCCTCCAATCAAATGACAAGGATCCATGTAGGTGTTGTATAAAGAATATTATGTCTTGTGTCAATCAAGAGAGGGCTTACTTTTGTTTTACTTAGTGTCAGGAGTTGGATTAGGTACACACTAATTGTACCTTAAACGTTCATGGACAAAGAATAATTGTCTTGATATTTCCAAACATCTTTAGATTGGTGAAAAGAAACTCAAAACTCACAAACCCCCAAAATGTAAATTTATACCTTGCCAGTGGATAGTATTGCTGTGGCAGGGATTTGAACCCAATACCTTGTGATCCACAACCCTCTCATTTACCTACTAGACCTTGGTTGGTTAGTTTATTTTATCTTGTGTGTCCTTTTAAGTAAGCAGCCTGGGGAAAGAGGGCTTTAAGTCATCTTTGAGGGACTAGGTAACGAGGATTAATGCCTTACCAAAAGGGCACTTACACATCGACTTGGTTTTCGAACCCGGAAACTTCCAATTTTCGAGACCACTACTCTACCACTGAGCCATCACACCTCCACCTAGACCTCAACTCTTTTCATTTTGAATTAATTTCCTCATGTATTTTGATGCAGGTATGAGTGAGGAAGGAGTGGAGTCAGGGAACGAGAGTCCAATGATGTGTAGAAGATCAAGTAAGTATGCAATAACTTTATTTATTTATTTATTCAATAGAGGGTAGGTACATTCAGTTAAACAAAACTGCTTTCCGAGTACGCCCTCTAGAACGACATAACAAGTTTGTGATATAAAAAGATACAAGGAACACATAAAAATACAACTTTTATCAAAACTAAACATTGACATATTTGACGTAATATAGAGTACAAACATACCGGTATATAACATAAGAAAAATAATTATAATCCTCTCCTTCTCATCATTTTCGTCTAGAATCATGTTGTAAGGAGTAAGATTTAGTTTTCTTAGTTTGAGTCTGGAGTGTCTTTTCAATAAGCTCACAAGTATCTTACCGTTTTGTATAAGTTAGTATAAAATATCATGTATTGTGTCAATCAAGAAGGGGTTTACTGTTATTCTATATAATAATAATAATAAAAGCGTTACTTATAAAGCGCTTACCACCGAAGTCTCTAAGCGCTATAACACACAAAAAAGACTGATAAACAATTACATATCAAACAAAACTAAAAAGTGCAAATAAACCTACAAATTAAAATACAAAGTCATATGGAATACACATCAAAGTGAACAGAGTTAATTAATCATCAAACGCAATTTTGAATAAATGTGTCTTATTTGGTGTCAAGAGTGGGATTAGATACACACTGTCAATGAATGTATAATCCTCTGCAGACAGAATGGTGTTGTGTTAGTTGTTATTAATATAAGTTGCACAGTTTACCACTAATTCAGTATCCATATATCTTACATCTTGCAATACAAGAAACGCACTTTGTGACTGCCACTTCAGTGATCTTGCAGAACAGATAGGATCTGAGCAGATTATTATAAACTTTAAAGTTGACTGCTTGTACTAGTTTATTATCCTTACAGCTTGCAATGAAAGCAAATTATTGTGCTACCGATACTTTAGTGGTCTTGCACAGCAGATAGGATCTGAGCAGATTATTACAAAGTTCACAGTTCACCACTAGTGTATTATCCTCATCTTACAGCTTGCAAGGAAAGCAACGTACTGTGCGACCTTTACTTTAGTAATCTTGCAGAGCAGATAGGAGCAGAATGGCATCGGCTTGGAATCAGACTGGGATTGAACCAAGCAGATATTGAGCACATCACAGAGGACAAACTAACAGCAGTGGATCGCATCCTTGCTTTGCTGCAACTATGGAAGAAACGATCGTCATGTACGGATAAGAGGAAGATGGTGGAGGAGCTTTGCAAGGCCTTGAGTAGCTGTGATAGGAGAGATCTTGCAGGGGATGTCAAAGAAGCTGCAGGAATCAGCTAAATTCCACATTTATTGGACATGGTAAAACAGGACAGCTTGAGAACTCCATTAACTTGGCCCTTGGTTTCCAGAGAAGCTGCATTGATAAGCACTCAATATGGCAGGGATATCGAGTAGGCCTCTTAGGCTTACTTCGAATAACAGGGTCATTTGCGTCTGGCCGTGTGGTCGCGTTACACGACCTTTAATGAAACAGATGACGCGACGTTTCATAGATTTGCCGTAGGGTTTTTACATAGTATCGGGTAAACTGGACCAGACCATTTGCAGATGAGAGGTGTTTATTTCACAAACGTTACCCCAGACATTTCGTGAATAAAGGGGCATGTTTTTTCACAAAATGTCAGATAACGTGACCACCCGACCCAACGCTACGCAATGACCCGACGATTCTAAGTAAGCCGGACTATTATCCTTTTAATAATGTTTCCTGCAAGTATTGCTGACAATCCATTGGATGAATATACAATACCTGGGTCTAAAACTGATGGAAAGGTGCCTTCTGCACTGCATGCCTAATTTCATGTGTCATTTGTCATGGTACAGTGGGTCATTCATTTGAGGCTCAATCCACGGGTTGGGGGTTCAAATCTTGGCAAGACATTAATTCACATTTGCCAAACACAACCCAGGTGTCAGTGGGTGCTTAGCATTTGTGGCTGGAGAAATAATAATTGCAAGGCCCTCAGGAATCACAGAATTGATGCTGATGAGGCTTCCCTTAGTAAACAAGATTATTATTGTTATTATGTTGATATCCATATGCATATACAGTCTGAATAACATCTAAATACTGGAAGTTGTATCTTACAAAATACATCATTCAGGAAAAGATATTCGCCTTTAAAGGTACTATTTCCCATTTGCAGACAAAAACAATGAAAAGGTCAAATTCCAACGGCATTTGAAAGATAATACTAATTTAGAACTTCCCTAAAAAAACGGGGGCTTGAAAATGGCTTTAAGTGGGAAAATAACGACTATTAGTTGTCGAATCAACTTAAGTGCTACCAAGTCAGTAAGTAATAGTCTGATTTTCAGACCATTGTACCGGATGGTCGTACGTTTTGTGCTGCGCAAAGATTCAATCAGTTCAATTTTGGCCATTACAAGAAGTGGGTCATTGATGTAGACAAATGCTCATGTACCCTTTACAGCTCATTTTATGTATGCAAAGAAGAAGAAAAGCCAGTCAGTCACTCAATAGTGCTAACACTGCTAACGTTTAAATTCACAGATAGGACATACATGACATATTCATAATTCCTGCAAAGTTCTACAGAACTTGATGTTGGCTGCAAAAGGGATGTAGTATCTTTAAGTAAACTTGATTCAAAGGGTGGAGTGTCAGGAGGTGTCCACGTCAAGTGTAGGAATGCGCAGGTTGTTATTGAGGCAGATCATGAGTAGTCATGGAAAGTATTGCTTTGATTAACCCTTTTGGGCCAGGATTATTTTTAGTGCTAAATTGATCACATAATGTTCTTCAAATTGGCAACAATAATATTTGTATTTTATCGCTACAATGATAGAATAAAATATGATGTCTTTTAGAACAATATATACATGGGCGATAATATTGCAGAAAAGAGTTTTAACAAGGCCAATGTTTATTGAAAACCAATCATTTTTAATCTCTCAAGGCGTTACCAATGTAAGGATTTTAAAACTTATTTTCCTTTCTAAAATTCGTAGCACCAAATGCAATATGGTCATGAAACAAAAATGGATGCAGTGAGGGTATAATTTGTTTGCCCTTTCTTATTGTGTATCTGGTATATTCTCTAGGGCTCTGAATCAAAAATTATTGAGCCAAACAACTTGTACTTCAGTATAAACTTCTACTTCAGTATGAAAATGCTTAAGGTCATCAGGATAGAGACAATCGGTATTATCAACAGTTGTTGGCTGGCTGCACCACACACATGTTTTTGTACTTCTTTTGTTTTGTTTATTGTTTTATATATTATGTAACAAACGTATTATGTAAAGGGAACCTTAATTACAAGCATAATGCTTCCGAGGTTTCCTCCTCATTACTGCAGATAATTGTTAGCATCATTTGTATTTAATGACTTGCCATTGAATCATTTTTTACTGTTGTATCTGTCGAATATTATGTACATGTTTTGCTACCTTGTATATGCCTTACTTTGTAAATTCTTTTCATATGCAGTTGATGTGGAAATAAAACCTAAATAAAAAAAATATTAAAAAAATAAAAAAAATATGTGGAATAATTGTTGCAAAATGGTTAAGAGTTTAAAATGTTCAAAGATTTCAGGGTTATCTTCATGCTGATGTTTCCTCAGGAATAATCTTTCAAGAGACATCTGCAAGTAAAGAAACATTCCATAACACTCTGGATCTGAATTGCTCAAATTAACACACCTAGTGGAGGAAAACGAGTCGGACTTGGTATGCGCATATGAAATGATAAAATAACACTATTGAAAATGCTTTTGCACTTGAGCCTTGAATATTTCAGGATTTGTAATGTTAACTATGGATGGTGGTAAATAATTCCAGTCTGTTAGTAATTTCGGAAGGAAATAATATTTGAAGGAATATTTGTTTGAAATATATATAATAAAATATAATATATATGTACATTCAATGAAAGTCTTATGTGATCTTCTGGTTAAACGAGAAATAGGGTTTACTTCGCAAGATGAATATATTGGCAAAGGTTTTGATCTGTGATTGTCAAATGTGTAAGAATAATCTGTGCTGTTCATGTATGAATATTTTTTTTTTCATATTGAATTTTTTGAAAAGGTATTAAACCATATCGCAGCTCAAGCTTTGAAATTACATTGAATATATACATTGTACATAGAGATACAGAGTATAATAAAATGTGATATAAAATTTGATTTACATTCATGTTGAAAAAAAGATGGCCAATATAAAACAAAATAAGCAAAGAGATGCACAAATATAAAGACTTTACTTTGATGCTGACCAATTTATTTTTAGTGAGCGAATGGTGGGCAAGATCAAAGGCTTTGAAAAAAGTCTGGCAGAAGGGCCTTTGAAAAAGATCCCGCTCGATTTGCTTCTCTATGCAGAGAGTTTAAGGCATCTACGATGCAATGAGTGGTCGATTGGTTGGGTCCAGGCATAAACATATCAAGGTAAAAATTCAAGGTTATTCTCAAGTTGACTTGTGAGAAGTAGGTATAAAATGAAAACCGAAAATAGAAAGAAAAAAACTTTTGGATAGAGCCCAGCAATAATTCAAAAGACACCCAGGGCTTAGGGTGGAAAAACTGGGTTGTTGCTGTTTTGTGATTGGCATTCATTCTATAGAGAGATGTACATGTTTCCCAGTTGTAAAATTCAAGTCGTTTGAACACACGGCCGGAGATCCCAGAGAAAAGTGCTATCCTTTGGCAAGACATTAATCTGCACACTGTCCTACTTGTAGCTACTTGCTCCCTCTATATAGAAAACTTCCCCAATCGGTGCCTGTTGGTCCCCCATGATCCTCTTTTTCTTATGTTAAATGAGAGCTGAGTGAATGAGACAGCCACCTGTCACAGTGACCTCGCTGGGTGGTCTAATCCCTTCTAGCTGAAGTAGTAAAGCCTGCCTTTAACATTCTTAACTCACTCGGGTCGAGTAAGTATTATCGTATAGTAGGGTTAATTCATTGAAATGAAATGATAATGGCTGCACTAGTCATAAGCCATACAATCTTTAACTACGTTGTGAATGAGCTTTACAAAAAAAAGAATCGTGCTGTCCTGAACTTGATCGCTGTACTTATTATTAGTATACTAGACTTGGGTTTAATGAGCCAGTATTTTACTTAGCTAATTAACATGTCTCAATGTGTATTTACATCAGTGAATGGATACTTAAGTAGTATTTTAGTATTTTACTTGGTAGTAGCTAAGTCATATGTCTTAACTCATATTCAGATCAAATGTGAGCATATTACTTTAGCGCGTCGACTTTAAGGTAAAATACTTACTGATAACCATTGCAACAGAAAATAATGTGAAAGAAAAAAGCAATCCAATTGCCACAATTTGTACCTCCAAATCAAATAAAAAAGCCAGGGTAATTATGCTGCATTATTGTAGAGCGCTTAGAGACTTCCGATAAAGTATGTGTTAGGCGCTATATAAGCAAGGATAATTATTATTAATCAATGGCATCTTTAGGAACGTGAAAATGATAAAGTTTAATGTAAAATTAAATTACTGCAGAAACCAAACAATCATGATTACCTTAAAATATTGATATAAATGTGAACATAAGTTGTATATGACCTTACCGGTAATTAAGAGTTCTATTCAATTCAGTATATGGATTTAGTCAGTATTTTACTTAGCATTTACTTAGCTGAGTAATATATCTTAACTCATTTTCAGATCACGTGTGAGCATTTTACTTTAGCACTCCAACTTTAAGGTAAAATACTTACTGATAATCATTGCCACAGAAAATGATGTGTATGAGAAAAGCCATCCATTGCCTCAACGTGTACCTCCAAATCAAATGAAAATGACAGTACATGCTATGTACTATGAAGTTCAGTTCAAGAAAAGTGCATATCTTGTAAATAATAAGTCAAGTATATAATCAATGGCATCTTTAAAAAAGTGATGAATTGCTTTTATTGAAAATATTAAATGTTTTATGTAAAACCAAATTAGAGTACTTCAGAAACCAAACAATCATGAGTTTCTTAACAGACTGATATATTGTAACATAAACTTTAATAATTAAGAGCCAGGGGTTTGGAGTTCAATTCCCAACACAGAGTAAACGTCTTTTGGCAAGATGTATAATAGTAATACATGTTTATTTTTAGATCTTATTTACACAAAGAAAATGGCCAAATGGGAATCCTAGAGGATTGCCTTTACCGCGTTGTGATTATGTTTGCTATTGCGTGCCCTGTTTGCATGCTTCTTAGGAATATTCCCAGGAAGTGGAGATGGTGCACATTATTGTATGGGTTTAAATCCAGTGACTGGGGTAATAGCATTGTAAAGGGCAAGTTATATGTACCTTCATGTATTGCTATATATGAGTGTAAATTATTCTTATTGTATTGCTATACATTTCGATTGATTATCCAACATTTTCCATCTTTGCCTTTTAATGTTAATGTTAATGTTGATGAGATCCAGCCATTGGTCTACCATTCCAGTCTCGCCAAGAGAAAGATGTCTTCCATTTATGTTACATCTACGGTATTTTTGTTATAATTATATTGAATATTCATGTATATATATCGATACAATGAAAATATGTGCATTAAATGACATCGTTGAAATAAATTACTACCGGCATACGATCTTGATCATTGTTTATTCATCAAAGTAATATAAAGGATGTTACAGAAAACTTTGATTGGTTGGGGTAATTAGGCCATTTTCAAAACAATTTGTTTTTGTTAGCGTCCCCGCCCGCTTCCTTTTTTGGGGCCGCCTCCTTTTCTTTCTTTTTTCATTTTTTTTTTTTTTTTAATGAATATCAACGTGAAAAACATATTGCTATCTATCTATCTATCAGGCTATAGTTCATCCAGACGTTGGACAAAGCCGTCCTCATAACATTTACATTCTCTTCTGTCTCTATAGCTATCCTAGTCCAGAAGTTGAGGAAAATAAAACTAAGACAACAGATGTGAATACTACTAAGTGGATGAAGATGATTAATGATTTACAGGAAATAGGCCTACATCTACAATCTGCTTTCAAGTTAATACAGATAATTATAGCCTATAATTGGATCTCATTTAAATATATGATGAAATGCTTGTTATAGATATTTATGTATGATGTTATATTATCCGTGATTTTGTATCTGAATAAAGATTTATTTCAACAACAAAAAAAGACAGGCCATGTAACAGCTGCTATATACAAGAAAGCCAGAGGGGGAGAGAGAGAGAGAGAAAGAGAGAGGGAGAGAGAGAGAGAGAGACAGTCAGTGTAGGAGAAGACCATATTGGCAACGAAGTGACAAAACTCGAAGAGATAAAGATCTAGAGATATCATTTTGATAACTCTCGTGATCATCGATAACAGTGTGAAAGGATGCTCAAAGGCGAAAGGAGTTTCTTCGTTTCCGCCCCTAGCAATGTAATGCGTATAACATTCCACTTGGCTTTGAAATTCCATGCAGGGGCGTCGCTAGACCCTTTTCAGTGGGGGGGGGGTGTATATAGAGGCCACCGATTACCGACAAAATATGTCCCAATGTCTACAAACCTAACCCTTTAAACCCGGGGCCGAAGGATAAATTATTTTTCCTATGTACTATCTATAGCACTTGGGTATGCGCACATGGTCATATTCCTAGACGACATAATTATCTCGTCAACTTAGTCGGCATCGTAGCTATATATTTAAATGCAGGCGCGTAGCTAGGATCTTATTTTAGGGGGTGGCCGGTAAGTGAGCATGCAAGCGAAGCGCAAAAGCTTTGACTTTTCATTAAATTATTAGAAAAAAAGTAGACGATTCGTTGTACCGTTCTCGACTCTTAATCCTTGTCTAAATTCAATTTTTTCCCTCTCGCGCGAAGCGCGGAAGCTTTGACGTTTCATTAAATTTGTATAAAAGGAAGACGATTCGTTGTACCGTTCTCGACTCTTAACCCTAATAACTGTATACATTCAGTTTTTCCCTCCTGTGCGAAGCGCCAAAGCTTTGGCGTTTCCTTAAATTATTATAGAAAGAAGATCGACGATTCGTTGTGCCGTTCTCGACTCTTAATCCTTGTCTGCATTCAGTTGACCCCTAGCTACCCGCGCAAAGCGCGGACGCTTTGACGTTTCATTAAGTTATCAGAGAACAAGATAAGTCGTTGTACCGTTCTCGACTCTAATTAATCCTTGTCTGAAGTTAGTTTCCCCCTCCCGCGCGAAGCGCGGAAGCTTTGACGTTTCATTAAATTATTAGAGGAAGAAGACGATTCGTTGTACCATTGTAGAGCTGTTAATCCTTGTCTGAATTCAGTTTTCCCGAAAATTTGAAACATCTGAATTCTTTTGCTGATATTAAGGAAGGTGAAACCGCTTCGAGAAAATACAAGTTTTATCGTATAGTATAGCAGGGGCGGGGGCCAATTTTTTTTTTTTTTTG
>JARBES010000122.1:10170415-10183174 GCA_030265145.1 Strongylocentrotus pallidus
TCCCCTTTATGTACTGAGCTATTTTGATTCAAGAGGTCCTGCATGGGGTAGGGTTGTTCCAATTTGTTTGCCTTGAAAAGACAAATTTCCAATGTTTTTTTTGTTATTTTTCATTTAATTATTTATCATTTAAGAAACTTTGTTATCTTTTTTTGCAAATTATATTCATAAAACTACATTCATATTAAAATTTAATACAGAAAGGTCACACAAGATGAAATGTATGCATTGCTGTGGAAGGTTTACTTTTGAACTTTTAATCTATACGATGTATGTTATTCATATAAGCCAATGGTTGCGGTTATAGGTCTAGTGTCTGTCTGCTTATTTATCCACACTACCTTTCTTTTTTATTGCAAAATTATTGTACGAAATACATTTTGAAATTCATCCTAAGATCATTTGAAGTAAACTTATATATTGAGAAAATGGAATGGGAATTACCGCTCCATTCCTGTAGTGAAAAGTAAGATGTTACGGGCTATTTAAATGGTCAGCTATACAGTGCAAATATAATTTTTATTTTTCATGGAAACAATTTACAGGTATTTAAGATAACGGTGGCTAATACTTTAGTGGGTGACTGTTTTATGTATTCATTCAAATAATAAAGATATTATTATGACAGGAACTTTTGTCAAAACATTGTTTACTTTTATTTCTTGAGACACAATTGCAGTATAGGTTCAGGGCAAACATTTCTTTCTATAATTTCAAGCATTTTAGGTCTTCAATGGGTGTTGTTTATTGTCCATCAAAAAAAAAGTTTGTGACCACATGCATTGAGAAAGAGAGATATACATGTATATATATACAGAGAGAGAGAGAGAGAGCTACATATGCCTGCAGTGTAATTGTTAATCACCTACCTTAATTGCAAAAGATCGCTAGGATAAGGATTTTATTATTTCAGTTAAGCTTTATATCGATAATGTTACAAATTTGTCCAGTCTGCCTTGTCCTTTTTCTCTGTTCTGATGCCTTATATGTTTTGATAATGTGAAGATTCTGTGAATGCGAAATTGTCATTTTTTGTGACAAACTTAGCATTTTTAAAAGTGTTTCTCCATTGTTTAGGCTATTATTTGTGGAGGTTGGGGTCACTTAAGCCCCCCCCCCCCCACTGACACAAACACACACACACTCTCTCTCTCTCTCTCTCTCTCTCTCTCTCTCTCTCTCTATCTATCTCACTCTATCTCTATATATATATTTCACTCTCTCTCTCTCTCTCACTCTCTCTCTATCTCTCTCACTCTCTCTCTCTCTCTATATATATATCTCACTCTCTCTATATCTCTCTGATCTCTATTCCCTCTCTCTCTCTCTCTCTTCCTCCCCTTATCTCCATCCCTTTTAATATGATTCAAATGATTTTATTTCTCGTGCAAAACAATACAGAATAATTATATCACAAACAAAAATATGCAACAAAACGACAAATATAATAGAAAAAGCACGAGAAAAGAGGAACTAACTTGAAGCAGAGCTTGTTAAAGTGTTAGATCCTCAGATGCTGTTTTACAATATAACATGACATCCCCTCCCCATAAACTATATAGTCTACCCGCCAAAATCCCCCCTCGAAATTTATTTCTATACCTCCAGTTACCAGTATATTGCAAAATAATTGTAATGAAATCATTATTCTTCACATTAATTTTCTTCTTACACCGTATGCTACTTCAAAAGTTACATGCTTTTTTTTTTTTCAATAAGCGTTTAGGGGATGTTTTACTTTTAGGGATTTCCCGGGCAATTTCCCCTGGTTTCCCCCGGCCCACCGCATGTACGGTGGATTTGTGGGAGCTGTTGAAGGGCGCGTGTAATTACTAAAGTACGTGCCGAAAGAGGATTCGGAAAATTTTCGAGACGAATCGACACTGTTCGGGAAACTGTATCAATCCAGCGCGTTTGACTAGTCTTTTCATGCAAGCCCGATGCTGTGCCGAAGTGTATTCTCCAAGTTATTAAGAGAGAGTTAATACTCATAAGCTGTAATAATCCTCCTATAGTTTTTCAATTCATTTATTTAATTGATATGATACAAGTTTGTACAAATAACTCCAAAAAAAGACCACAACTGGCAGTATTATTGGATTAGTCTACCACACAGGTCTGAAAGGTAAATTTATACATGACGTCAGTGCTAAATATGACGCAATTCGGTAAACTCGTATGCACTCGGCCATTAATTCGTTACGTATTCACGATCCGAACTATATTGCACATACTCTATACTTGACTCGTACACGAAATAACATCTAACTGCAAAATCAAGCAATCATGTTTTTCTGCACGTAATAACCAGCTTCGACAATAAATTCGTCCCGATTGTTTTCAGTAAGTTTTCTGTGATAAGAAATGGATGTGGAAGATTTATCAGCTTATTTGATCGACACTGGAAATTGTGAAAATCATCTAGCAAACTTCAACGACGTGGATTATCATTATGAACAATATGTTTCGGATGTCTCTCCAATTTGTGTGAGTATTGCCATTGGATCGACCGGCTATAGAGTTGTGCACAAAGTGGATTATGACGGTGGACCGATTTGTGAGTGTTGTATGAATGAATGTCTACACGTTAACAGGTGTAGTAACACAAAAACTTTGAACTTGAACACCATCCCTCGCCCTCCTCTCTTTGACTCTAGCAAGATGAAATTTAGTTGGCAAGCTTGGCATAGTTTTTCTCTAAATATGTCTGTGCTACATCAAATGGATCATGCTTTTCCACCTGACAGGGCCGCAGCTCAACTTGGAGTTCAAATTTGTCATTAAACTAAATAAATAATATTAGACTAAATGCTGTTATTACAATGACTGAAATATTCTAAAACAGTTGTCTCAAGTTTTTGAAGAAGAAACCATCATAATGGCTGATGTTTTAGGAGCCCGTATTTCGCAAAGACAAAAGTTTGACAAGCAAAACTGGTTCAACAAAAACGGACAAGCGAACCCTGCCTGTACACAAAATACAGGAAGACGGAACCAACGCAGTTGGAGAGATCATACTCGTCCTTCTTTCATGCGTTTGGATAGCGCGGGAGAGAACTCTGCAAGCAGTTGCGAGGATCTGAACGGAGCTTTTTCACCGGAGATTTTACCATCGAACCACTGCCAGCCAAGATTCCAGGAGCAGGAACCCAGATCTTTCACCGAGACTCGACAAGGTGGTGGTCTACTAGACAAAGTGAAGTCAGCATTAGGGACAAGGAATCAATTTTTGCCTCCTAGGAGAAACGGCACGAGACACCTAGCTCAGCACACTTCGTCCGATAACTCGGACGCTCGACTTGCGAGTTTAGATTCGGTGGCAGAAAAGTTCACCAACATGAGCATGCCAAAGGTGAATCCCCAGGCCCAGCACTGGGGTAACCCAATGCCCAACTGGCAGCAGCAGGCCAATGGAAGTCCTGCCCATTATGGCGCTCAAGGCCAATGGGGTAGAACTTCAAATGATCCACATGATAGAAACCATGCCCCGATTTTTCATCCTTACCAGGGAATGAACCAACCGCCTTTGCTTTCATCGACGCAAAACTATCAAAGGAACTTTTACAGCCAGCAACCTTGGCAGCATATGATGGGTGGAAATTGTCCACCCTATCCTCCTTTCACCTGGGGATTCAATCAATTTGTTCCCCCTCCCCATTGGCAGGGGCAACAGAGATCGCACCCTCCATTTCAAAGCCAACAGTGGTTAGGTCCCCAGATGATGCAAGGACATGGAAACCAGGGACTGGTGATGCCTCGTCACCAGAGGGCTCAGTCTCCGGCTAAGAGGCAGAAGTGGAATAATCAACATGGTAATCGGCAAAGAACTAATCCTCAGTCTAAGTCACGATGCCATGTTGATCAAAGCAAGTCTAGTTCTACCCAAAGTCCGGTCCAAGCTCGCAGTGACATTGAATCATCTGTTGACCAGTCTGTAAATCTACAAGTACATGTAACAGAGGTAAAAAGTGATGGACTATCGTCAAAAGAGGAAACTGCTGTTGATGCAAAGAAAGATGTAGAATGTGAAGTTAGTGACAGTGCAATATATTCACCAGAGAACTTGGTAAAGACGGAACAAGACGAGGAACATATTGCAATTCAAAATGAAAAGATAGCGTGTCAAACTTCATGTCTGACAGCAAAGAAAGAACAAGATTCAGAAGATACATGTATTAGGATTCAAAATGAAAACATCAATCATCAAAAACCTGAAGTTAGCAGAGTGCATGATACCGATAAAACAGAGAGTGAGGCTATAGAGCGACACTCCACGATTGACCTAATCCTTGCTGACTACGAGGTGCAGTCCAGTACTCCAGATAAAGTGAGGGCTCTTTCATACAGCAGTGATTTCGAAG
This sequence comes from Strongylocentrotus pallidus, assembly GCA_030265145.1. Lineage (NCBI taxonomy): Eukaryota > Metazoa > Echinodermata > Echinoidea > Camarodonta > Strongylocentrotidae > Strongylocentrotus > Strongylocentrotus pallidus. The sequence goes on from JARBES010000122.1 coordinate 10,174,777, forward strand.
ACTCTGATGGGGATTCAGACAGTGCTGTAGAAACAAACGCAGATCTTTGGGAGAGCTTCACAGCGAGTGATGACCCTTACAACCCTCTACGTGGGTGGCGCTGTAGCGATGGTATCCAGGAAGTCCGTCCTGGTGTGAAGACCTCCATCCCAGACTTCCATGTCGACTCCGGAACGGACGAGGGCGACTGGTCAGAGACAGACAGCGATGACGACTATGATAGCGGGGATGATAGTCCTGTTGATGATGTGGACACCGGTCTTCATCGATCCTTAAAACTCTCCGATCCTCAACTCCAGGAACTCAGAGACAACCTCTCCTCAACTCCCAAAGTGAAGTCAGACTCGGCTTCCGCTCATCATCCATCCGTAGCCTTCATCCTCGGCTCGACTTCCAGTTCATCCTCTGACGAAGACGGTGATTGGGACACTCTTGATGATCCCTCTAGCTTACAAGACGACCCTCTCTGGGACTCGTTCAACCGAGCCCGGGACCCCTACAGCCCCATGGAAGCCTGGAAATTCCGTGATTCAAATCTGTCTTCCCCCGTTGCCGCACCTAGTACCAGCCAAACCACGCCTATGAGGAAAGATTCCGTTGACGGACTAAGAACTTTGTTACTAACGCCAACAGAGCGGAAAGAGACGCTACCTCGGTCTTGCGAGGAACTATCCCCACGGGACAGTGATGGGGAGAACTTTGCTATTGCCACTGTGAGGGTCCATGCGGCCAGAGACGACTTTGGTCTTGGTCTTCGGAAACCTGCGGTCCGTGAAGTGGCTATGAAGCGCGTCTCCAGTGCCAGCTGCCTGAGGAGATTTCAGTTGACCCCTAAAGACAAGGCTACCAAAAAGGTAAATATAGAATATATCTGCATAATATCAAAGCATAATAATAATAGTGGGGTTTTGTATAGCGCTCATGTCTGTCAGACTTGACACATGTGGCACTTCACAATTATTTATTACCCAGGGCAGCGTTTCATCAAACCGTCATAAGTAAAAGTTCGCCGACATCTCATTGAAACACGTCTTAATTTTGATACACACGTTTCAAAAGGATGTCGGCGAACTTGTACTTATGACGATTTCATGAAGCGCTGCCATGATTTTTTGCATTGCTGTCATTTCGGCCCTCTAGCATTTCAAAGAATAAACTCCTGCCATGTGTATGGGATTTTTTTTCTTTTTTGTTTTTGTTTTATTTGATTTTTAGTTTATTTTCAGCCTTCCACTTTAATATTCCCGAATCCTTTTTTCCAAGAACAAGAATTTCAAGGAGATTAGCAAGTTAACCAGAACGTATTAGGGAGATCAGTTTTTCTTATTTACAATAGCAGGCAACACACACTGATATTTCCGTCATTGTGCAGCTTTTTGTAATACTCCTGTACTGAAAGGGATAGAAAAAAGTTTTAAAAATTGCCTTTGAATTTAAGAATGGTGACTTTGACGTCTTCAACGTGTTTGCAATGTAATGGTTTAGTTTCATCATTTTCAATCTCTAAAATTTCACTTTTCTTCTGGCATGTACATGTAAATGTAGATTGTATGGCCATGATGCATACAGTACAACTCTTATGATGGGCTAATTCAAACTGAAATTACATGCTTGCTGAATTTTTTATTTTTTTTAACCACCTTTTTTGCCAGGGATGAAAGTCATTCATAAATGGGAGCTTGAAAATGAACATATTTACCCCAAAATGCAATGAAATATAGAAATACCAGTTAACCATACCATAATTGTTTGAATCTGGGGTTACAAACCATTTATGGTTTCCGACAACTTTCCCTGAAGTTAAAGGTAGTACAAAGTTTTGGTATGGAGTCTTGAATTTGGTTCAAATGAACATATTGGAAGCATATACGATCCTACAATATTCAGTGATACTTGTCGCGGTTAAAATCGATTCTAAAGTTATGAAATTGTAAATAATAAACTCTTTATGTTGTATAGCTCCCTCTCAAGGTCAAGATATTAATTAATCTATAAAACAATGTTTCTTGACTAAAATTGACCGATTAACTACATGTATTCCTGTTTGAAAGTTATATATCACAACGACATATTGTGAGATTTTCATGATCGCAGCTACCATTGTACGCGCTATTTGAAATTTATCAAAATTTACCGGGAGCACCGGTAAATTTTTATATTCAATTTTTCTCCACAGCAGAAGTGTTTTAGGGGCTAAATTGTCTAGTGCTTATAATTCATCAACAGGGGCATCTAAATATATATCAAAATTGTAAAGAATCACTATCCACCCAATTTTCAAAAATTCCCCAAACTTTGTATTACCTTTAATTAGTATTATTATTTTTTTTTTTAACATAGCAGACCTGTGACTTGTTTGCTTAGTGAAATGGCAGAATTTCTTACATGTACATGTAATGTACATGTGTACTTTCTTCTTGTTTATGTAATAAAGGGTATAGTTGCATCAGACTACCAAAACTGATTAGTCACAGACTCACAGGGCCTCTTCATACAAACTTGCCCTGGTCCTCTTTCGCAATTTGCATTCTCATGCCAAAGAAAGAGGCCATTTACATGTACATGTACGTAATGTAATCAAATTTGATGCACAAATCTTTGTTGAGTGCCTCGTTACAAATTTGTCATTCACCTAGTACAAATAAAATTCTGTATTTCAAATGTCAGAATGGGTACATTATGACTACGTGTTGTTAAGTTGGACGAGTCATAATGTTAGTCCTACCTAGCAACAATTCAAGTATGCAATTCACATTCCGATTACTGAATACAATTATTCATAACATGTGACTGAAATAATTTGTAGCATGACACATGACAAATATTTATGCATTAAATTTGATTACATTACGAAAATGTTTGTTACATTAAAAACTGTATGTTTATTGTTTACCATATTGCATATTCCTGTTCATGGTAGTAAACAGTGTAAACCAGTAGAAAACAAATAAGAAAGAAAGAAAAGAGGAAGAAGGAGACTTTCAGAGTTGTTCTTCTTCACATGATGGCTGTCTCTTTGTACATGACACAAATGTATTAAGTGTCTTGCCTAGTTGTCAGAACTTCTGTTGACTTCACCCAATAAATGAATATATTTGATTGTGAATTTCATAATGGATGTAAATATCATGTTATATTATAATGTATTCCTATTCTTTTTTTGTTATGTTTTCACACAAACCCTCTTATTGCAAAAACAAAAAAGATGGTCATATATTTTGGGATTTTACTCCTAATTTCCTCTTTTTCATGGTTTTGTGTCTTTAGGTCCGCTTCTGTCCCAACTCGTCTTTCATCGTTCTCGTCGAGAAGGATTCAACGTTCTGTGAAACTAACCCCACGATAGGAGCTGAGAACGACTGGCAAGCCTGTGCAAGGGATAGAATGCGATTCAAGGCTCGTATTGATCAGCTCTCAGAAACACTCGACCCCGTTCTCACAAATGAACATCGGGAACAGGTCTACGCATCTCAAATGGCTGTTGGAGGGTGTAGATGACAGTTTGAACAACTTGTAAATTGATAAGTGTTTTTCTAGTGCAATGCAAGAAATGTGTTCTTTCATTGCATTACAGTTTTTACACATGATATACATTTTTATTTCATGTCAATTTTTTTTTTTTTTAAGGCTCTACATGTACATGTATGCAGTGAATTATCCTGATAAAGATCACTGTTATACTTTGTTTCTTATTGTTTACTTTAGAGCCTTTAAAACAAGATTTCAATAGAATAAAAAAATTCCTGTGGTCCCACGAGTGTGTAATTACAAGAGTCCCTGGGGGGTGTTTCACAAAGATCCTAAGTTAAACTTATCTCTAAGTTGGACGTCAAAATTATGGAAAGCCGTTAGCATCTATGAAAACATTTTGTAAAAGTTATTTTAAAAGACATACAATTTTGATTCAAATCATTCATATTTTCTATTATCAAGGAGATTTCATGTTCTTGATGTGGAATATATAAAAAGTATAAAATACTTGAATTTTCTCTTTTGAATATATAGTATTTTATGGCTACAAAACAAATGGCTCTCCATAATATTTAAGTCCAACTTAGAGTTAAGTTTGACTCAGGATCTTTGTGAAACACCCCCCTGGTATAATATTACTACTTACATGTAGTATGTAGTGAAAGCTTAAAGATCTCTAGAGAAGACTTTGCATTCTATTGTTTTAAAGCCCCTTTATAACAAGGTGTCAATTGAACAGAGTAAGTCCTGGGGTCCCATAGAGTATTTTATTTTCCAAGAGATTCAACAGTAAAGCAATAACTATTGTAGTATTGTATGTTTGGAGCCAGGAGGGCCCTATCTCATATACTCTCTGTAACACACAGTTACAACTTACATGTAACTTCCTTTTGGCCCTGAACAGACGATATTTACTATTATAAAACTAAAGATTACCAGGCCTTAAATTTCAATATTTTTAGGGAAAGGCCACTTTTCTGTAGGGCACATTCCTATATTACAGCACAAATAGGAAGAATTGGAAAGGGCACAACAAATCTCCAAGGCCAATGGGAGGGGCATTGAGGCTAATCAAGGGGGCATTATTAGATTACTGTTATTTCACAGTCTAACATCGCTAAACCTACTTCAGACTAACTCTAAACGACCATTTCTTGGCCCTTACAAGTGATTGTATAGTCTTTTGTTGGTAATGTAGGCCTCAATGGTGTGACTGGCGATTAATCTATTGTTTGAAAGCACTTTGGTAACACAGTGTCATACTGTCAATAGACCAAGGTAATTTCATTGGTCCCGAGGAGAAGATAATTTGATTCTAGGAATCCATGGGTATATGGGTCCAAACTCTAAGGATGTTGGGCGTCGGCTGATTGAATGGTGTACTTGAAACTTTTGTAGAACTAGATTATCAGCCAGTCATATCCTCGACTACTAAAATTCCTTGTTCCCTACAGGCTTCATGTACAGAAGCCACTCAGGTCCCAAATCAACGGGGTTTATTTCGGTTGTTGTGGATTCTAAAGTTAAAAGTCAACATCTACCAAATTATATTCATATTTCTAATTGTTTCAAATACATGTAGCTGTTCGAGATAATCTCATGGTGTTGCATTGCTACTCTGCATGTTTTTTTGTTGTCCCTTTGTTTCTTTTATCTGTCCTTTTTTGCCTTTAGTATTCCATAAAGTGCCTTTATAATGCATTTGCATGTGGGCCATGATATCCTATTGTTTACATATACCGGTAGTCAGCTGTCATCCATTCTAAATTTAATATGGCTCTCTTCGTTTACATTTAAGATTGTTATGGGAAGTGAACAACTGAACATGATAACTGATACGGATATCAATTATTAACTGGTACAAGTGACACTGTTATTGATTTGTACTTAAAAAGGATTAATTCTGGGATGCTATTTGGATATTTCCTACGCACTTCAAAGGTTTTATAGTCAACAAACGGTGGTCCATAAACAAATATTCAAATGTGTAAAATTGGAACATGGGAGGAGTATGAACTAATAACTGCTAATATGTAGAGCATGGAGTCCCATCTGGCTGATCTCCAGGGCGTGCTTAAGCCTAAGGGCCCTATGGTTTTTACATTATTGTAGATGCACTCTGGTAAAATCTGAGCCATGTTTTATAATAATTTTTAAAATAGGCACAAAAATGATTATTTAAACCTGCACATTTAAATGCAAGGTAGTGTCTGTGCCTGATTAAAAAATACTGGTATGTGCTGGTAGCTAAATATATTCAAAATCTGCATGTACATGCACATGTACTAAATCATTGTTCACACAAGTGATTGTTTTTTTTAAATTAAAGGTAGCCATTTTTTTTCAACTTTTCGAAGGCATTCTCGTCCATGCTTATTGTTTTCAGAGACATTACATTTTTATGTAACGATGTAGCGATTGTAGAAAATGATAATAGCTGCCAATTTTAAGAACAATATGTGATAAAGCCTGAAAAATAGATCCTGTTCTGAAAGTTTTAAATAAAAAACTAATGGTAGATAAAAAGAAACTTTTGATGTGTAACTGAAAAACGGCAAGTGGTGTGGAAAAAGTAGCCACCCGTGAAAAGCCCTTCCACATGTACTTACTTGGACCTGTTTCACAAAGCCTTTTCTCAATGACAAATGACAAATATCAGTGACAAATCTGCTGATATCCAATCAGAAGCAAGGATTTCACTAGCTTATAACAACTGTCATTTGTCACTGATGATAAGTTTTTTTAAACACCCCCCTGATGTGCACTATGCTAGTGTAATAGTATTTTGTGTTTTATTGCCTCGTGTATGAACAAGGCTGAAGGTCATGTAGATTGAGTTCATATGTGGTTATCTTTCTGTTTGCAATATCATTTAATCAAACAATTCTGTTTGTTTTGATCCTTAATTCCTTATACAGCATTGCAAAGGTCTCAGAGAAAAGAATGATGCAATACAGTGACATTGCACGCTGTACATGTATAATTACATGTACATGTATGTGCTTATCTATCAAATAGTGCATGTGCGTGTATTATTACTGGTACTGCGGTTGACTCTCAACTTCAATCATTATACACTCTCACTAGGCCTGTCCTCATCAGACAGAAGTTGCAAAATAACCCGCTATTTTCAGACTCGGGATATTTTCCTGAAGCTTGAAATTGCTTCTTCACCAGACCGATACGTTCATCACAAAATAGCGCAAATCAGCCCGCTATTTTCGAAACAAGACCAATATTTTTGGGGATGTTATCTCGACTAAATAGCCAGCTAATTGCAACTGCGGGCTGATGAGGACGCAAATTAGCTGGCTAATTTAAGATCAGGCTTGTTAAAATAGCGGGTTATTGGCAAACTCAAGCTGATGAAGGCAGGCCTACAGTGTGTCTCGTGGTCATTTAATATGTCACGATATGTCACTATGAATTACTGTGATATTAGCAACACTTTAGATATTCAATGACATTCACCCATATCAGTTCAGATTTTCCCTTTTTTTCTAAATTAATCAGTTTCCTCCTCAAATTGGCAACAATCATTTTCCTCCTCAAATTGGCAACAATCAATCATTTTCCTCCTCAAATTGGCAACAATTAATCAGTTTCCTCCTCAAATTGGCAACAATTAATCATTTTCATCCTCAAATTGGCAACAAATAATCATTTTCCTCCTCAAATTGGCAACAATTAATCAAATTTCCACTCTTTCCTACATACATGCAGTTTGGATACAAAAAATGTTTATTAAATGAACCAGTATTTTCAAACATGTTGCCAATTTAAAGGCTAAATTTCATGATTAGTTACAAGTAAACTGCTCTTATTTTGTTGTTGAGTTTTTCCAGCTTTTGATTCTCTACCTAGCTGTATATTCAACAACTTCCACAAAGATGGCATAATATAATTAATTTTACTTCCATTCATGTGTTATGAAATATGAATATATACTGCCAAAACACTTTGCAGCAAAAAACTTTCGTGAATTGTTATGAATGGCCATTTTCAAAACAAGAAATTGTTGTTATTCCAGAAATTAAGTTTTCTGTCAATTGTAGTTCAATTGAATTGCTTAATTTTTTCTTCTTCTGGAATCTACTTGAAAAAGTATCACAAATTTTCATGTATGCGCGGGTATACGTGTGGAATCGGGTATTACAGAAATAGCTAATGTATACAAAATAAAGTGTATTGTAGTCTAACTTGCTTTGGGAAAGAGAAATATGAATCTATGATAGTACTACTTTAAATGGAAATATATGTATTATTGAAACTGATGTATATCTGTCATAACAAAATGTGATTTATTCAACTATTCCACCTGTTTATTTCTCTTTATTTCATGACTAGAGCAGCAAATTGAGTGTGTAAATCTAACACAATTGCAAGGACTTTCTTGAAATCAACTGTGGGGGGGGGGGGGGGATTTTGATACCCTGGTTGTATTGCAGATAAGTGAGCTATTAACTAGAACAGCTGAAGACAGAAAGTTTTGGAGAACCTGTGTCTCAAGGTCCATCTCATTGTCATCCAAACGGCCTCCAAGTTGTGGGACACATATAGACAGATAGATAGATAGCTAATTGGATAGATTGTTATATAGATAGAAAGATAGATAGATAGATAGATTGATTGATTGATTGATTGATTGATTGATTGATTGATTGATAGATAGATTGATTGTATTGCTGATAGGATTCATGTTTGGAGTCGGGGCTATTGAATTAGTATCGGGTTGATTTTTCGAAAGTCTTTGCGATCATGTTTTTTCTCCATGTAGGAATAAGAGTAACAAGAAATATACGAGGCAAGAAAGAGAGAGAGAGAGAATAAATGCAAGAAAGACATGAGAGGAAGTGCAAGGAGAGGATATTAGGGGATAAGAGTAAGATATTGAGAGCAAGAGAGAGATGGGGGGGGGGGGGGTTGA
>JARBES010000122.1:10199308-10209643 GCA_030265145.1 Strongylocentrotus pallidus
TACCAAACTTTGGTCATGTATGTAACTTGCAGAGCCAATGAACTGATTAGATTTTGGGGTCACGAGGTCAAAGGTCAAGGGGCTCATTATGTATGCAAAAATAGCTTGTGATCACGTTATCTCAAGAACCGACTGATCGATTCCTACCAAACTCAGGACATGTATATATCTTGCTGAGGCAATGAACTGATTATATTTTGGGGTCATGAGGTCAAGGTCAAAGGTCATGTGGCTCATTATGTAAAAAGGAATATGAAACATAGTCCAGGCTGTGATTAAGTCATGAAAAAAAGGAAGATTACCAAAATTCATGGAAAATCAAAATTTGGAAAGGAAATATGTTAATGAAGAATGGATATAGCTTGTTGTGCAACTGAATGATGCTTATGAGCCAGAGCAGTTAGTGCAAGCCTCTTATCTCGATCTCCATGATATTGAACATTTTAAGGGTTTCTTTGGTAACCTTGGCAACCAAAGTTATCAACTTCAGCTCCATTCCTGACATCCTTAATATGGATTGGTAAAACAGATCATAATTCTTACTTTTTCGCAGGCCTTTTAACTTTCACAATTTCTTAAATGAGCATCGAAGACTTCAACAAATCAGATTCTTTCGTTATTTCTCTTTGTTTTTTTATCCTTCCTCTGCAGTCGCAATGAGGTTATCGATGACAGGACGATAATTGCAAGACTGAGGAAGAAGATTGCCAGCCTAGAAGAAGAAATCCTGGCTCTCAAGTCAAGGATTAGAGAAGGCGTTCATTTGAAGGTATAAAAAATAAAGCTTATATTTGATTTGATTTGATTTTAATTTGATTTGATTTATTTACCAACAGCAATACATTTCATACAATAATTTACATATACATGTACAAGAAGAAAAACTATTGGTTGGTAAGAGCTACGGGCCAGATAATAGCACATGTTCTAGTCGAGCCTAACCCCTTAAACAGCTAAACAAAGTATTTTGGTTGGATCTCTTCAGGACAAGACTAAAGGTTATTAATCAGAAGAATAATGAAGTCGTAAATGTTTTGATATTAGACAAATGTTTGGTTATGACCAAGATAAAGCCCTAATATATTTGTTTCTTCTCCTTAAATGTTATATTTATGTATGCAATTTTCAAAACAATTCCCTAAATTTTCAAGGTTTTAAAGCTTACATTGCTGTCTCTAAAGATCTTGAATACCATACCGGGTAGCAAAAATGAATAACAAACTTGCAACTAATTTTCGAAGATGGAGGTTTGAAATATAATTTCTTCTTTGGCTGCCTGCATTCCTGCTATATATTCATCTTGTATTACCATATGTTACAATTGTTTTCTGATTTTTATGTATTGTTAATGACTCTCCAATTATTTGTAAATATTGTGATATTTTTTTTAATTCCAATCCAATCCAATCCAATCTAAGTATTTATAAAGCGCCAATATCTAGTTGCCTCATCAAAGGCGCTGATGAGACTGAAAAACTACCGAAAATGTCAGTTCATGATTCTAACTTGGAAAGACAAAAAAGCAGTGACTAATTGTAAGCAATCTCAAATAGGTAGGCCTATGTCTTTAGTTGAGTTCTGGGAACACCATTTCACAATCTTGATGCACATGCAGGCAGTAAACTAAACGATCGATCCCCAATAAAACATACCAACAAAAAGCTGAGATGGACATTTTATTAGAATCATCACTGAGGTAGATTGTGTACAGATTCCTTTAGTACATGTTTCGTTGAGAAATCATTTTCAAGGGAAACAAACAGAAAATATGGTCTTTGTAGACAGGTGCTCACTAAAGCAGGTTTGACTGTACTTACCATATACTTGTCTGTCCGCATCTACAGGAGTCTACTGATCATCATCACCCATCAGACTCCACCACCCCCATCTCACCATCATCCTCATCAACACCATCCATGAAAGCTCCTTCCTCATTGGCCGATATCCCCAAGCCTGTGGTTGCACCGGCCAATGAGAGTGGACTTAGCAGAGAAGGAAGGCAGCTGTGTGCTCGAATCATGCAAGGGTTTGTGAGTGGGAGAGTGACGGATCCTGTCGCATCAGGTAGATAACAATTAATTTTCAATTTCAATTTCAATTTCAAATTTATTCATGTTTCCAACAAAACAGTACAAATCAATGATAAGCATTTAAAACAAATTTAAGAAATACATGTTGGAAACAGAGGGGTCCAGTAAAAAGCAATGCTTGTACAAGTGTGAACACCTCAAATGAAACTTAGGAATAATGAGTAATTTAAATTAACTAATCTGTGACTACAAAAGGAACTACAAAATAGGGGAAAGAAAAAGGGGGATGCCAACAGAGACAAGAAAGGGACAAGACAATACTTTACACGACAAAAGATAGAAGAACACGGTCATAATACAAAAAGTAGACAATGACAAAAAGAAGTGAGAGATCAAGGGTACAGAAAATAATACTAAATGATGAGCTGCATGTGGGGTTGAGAAGAAGATAAGGAAAGAGAAATGCGCATTAGAAAGGAAATAAACAGTTTATCAGTAGGATTTTTAGCTAATGAATGATATCACTTTAACTATCTCATTATTCTTTCCACAAGGTTTCATTTATCAATGGGAAATATCTATGACTTTCAAAAAAGTTAAAGAAATAAAGAAATCAATATCTCTTTCAACTGCCAATCAATGTGTAGATTTGTTATAAATTCCTTCCCTTTTTTGTTTTTTGTTTTGTTTTAATTCTTCCCATGATTCACTGATTGGATTTTCTTGATTTGCGAAAAAGGCAGAATAAATTACTGTAATTATCTCTTTCATTTGGCTATAATTTTTCCTTTGCTTTTGATTCTTCTTTAGACAAAAAAATTGATTGCCCTCAAACTAACTTTTGCTTGGTTATTTATGATTACAGTGTGGTAAAAATAGCCCTCTCAAAGCCAGTCATTTATTTTTAAAATCTTTTTCATATTATTGTCTCTCATCTTCCGCTACCAAGGTGTCTCAGATTTCTCTCGGTTTCGAGAATGTCTGCGGATACTTAGAGAGATGATCCATCGCTCTTACGCGTACCACCAAAGATACAACCCCACCCTGATCTCTGATCAACAGCTGGGGTCAAAGGTCAAGAGGTCGGAAATAGAGCACGTTCCAGATGTGGACAGGTCACCTGAAGGTGTCAAAGTCAAGTCAAGGTCAAGTAATGACAAAGGTAGAGCTGTTGTGATGTAATTGTGATGTTGAAGATAATCTTAAATTCTGGTCATGATTTTTCAAAATATGAATTTCAAAATATGAATGCTAACAAAATACAACAAAATGTTGAGGATAGAATTGATTGGAGGTCCAAATCCATCTGCTTTGATTTCATTTCATAACACTCATCAGAATGTCTACAAATTTGTGAGAACAAAAAGTAAATGAGAAATAGAGAAAGCAGGTTTTCTTTTTAATGATTGAAGCTGAATTTTGTTAGTTCTATTTGGGTACTGTCACAGGCATTGCGAAATGTTGAATTTTATAGAAAATTAGACATACATATTGCCTAGTTTGTCATGACACTATATTAATTCGGGACTGCACTACTTGTAGCTACTCACGCCCTCTATATAGCAAACAATGCCTAAACGGGCCATTGATCCCCTATGACCCACTTTTTCTTATGTTAATTGAGAGCTGATTTGATGAGATAACCACCTGTCAGTGACTGAGCAGGGAGATCTATCCCTCCAAGTCAAACTAGTGCAGACAGGATTTAAAACATTGGATTATTGTATTATGCTCCAGGACATTCCAGAGGCTACAAGTCACCGTTTGAGAGGAAAAGGGAGAAAGAAATCTCCAAGCTGGGTAAGAATGTCGAGACCCAGATCACCGAACAGAAACAGCAGCGAAAAGATCTTATGGAATTCAAAACTCTCCTCAAACAACAGCAGCTAGAGAATGCTCTTAGAGATCTGAGGTAAGTCACTCAAGCCTTAAAAAAATAAATATGTTTTTAAAAATTTTTATGTTGTTTTCCTTTCCAATAAGAAGTTATTAAATCATTCCTTGTCGTATTTGTAACAGCATCATATTAATAACCTTTTTAAACATCTTTACAACGTCTTTTGGAGGAATCCTACCAAGTACCAAGCACCAAGTATAGGTCATAACACACATGAATTATTGTATGCCTTTATGCGCTGTATATAGAATAGAATACAGAAGAAGTGGAAATGATGCACTGGGTTCATAATTGTGAGATCTTTCAAGGTGCTAAATAGATATGTTTTCAAAGTACACTGTACTTCTGAACTTCGCTCATGTTTCTGTATTTCTAAGGTATTCAGGCAAATTATTCCATAAAACAGTACGGTAGCTGCATATGAAAATGACCTTTCCCTCAAGATTTTGTCATAGTTTGCCAGAATTTTAACTGGAACGCAGCATTTTTTAAGGCCATTTCAATAATCTATTTCTGTGATATTCTTTTATATGGGAATGGAGAGTAATTAAGAAATGAAACATCCTCACCTTTTCCAGAACTCAACGTTCCCTCTAAGGATGCATAGTAGTGGGCTCTCATGGGGAATTTGACACCATTTGAGCGTTTACCCAATACCAAGATTATCCTTCAGTTTTATGACCAACAGGCCTTATGTAATTCTCTGCATTCTCCACCAATCACCTCGTATGAAAAAGTCTTATCTTTCCCTCAACGGGGACTCCTCGAGATTGGACTACAGGTTTGCTGTGTGCGAGACTTACCCATCAATGGCATTTTCACAAAGTCACAGTGTCAGCGAATTATGATTTAATGCACATGGAAACTGATGACCATGCATCAATCTCCCTTAATTTATATTCTTGACAATGTTTTGATCTCTCTACAGCAACAAGATTAGTATGACTTCCAGCCACTTAGAGAAGCAACAGGAGTTAGTAGAGAACCTACGGCAGTACAAAGCAAGCAGAGAACAGATCACAGCTGAAAGAATTGCACAGAAACAGCTTGCAAAGAAACTAGTGAGTATGGAACACAAGATCTGTGCTTTTATTTCAAAATCCAAAGGCAGTTACTTTTTCACAGTTGTTATTTTTTCTTCTTTCTTGTACCCTAGATTTGATGCACATATTCATGTTAAAATACAATTACACAAAATCATTACCATGAAAATTCATTGCTATTATTTGTATACTATATTGTGTTTTTGTGTGTAAATGGATAAGTTAATAAAGGTATTGTACATTAAATGATGAAATCAAATGCATTTTATGGAAATATTGATTATAAATCCCTCCTCTTGTTGTCAATGCTTAATTTTAGTTAAATTGATTTCACTCACAAAGCGCACAGAATAATGCAATAGAAACTAACTCTTAATTTTCTGTGATTGTTTTTTTTCCTGGTCATGCATTTTATGTGTAATTCATAGCATTCTTTATCAAAAGATACTGCAAAATGTATAACTGTTGTGACACTAATGGCTAAGAGTTTATTTTGTCCATATAAAGACAGTTTTGGGTTGATTGGTACCCTAAATTGGAGTATTAATGAAAAAGCCTATTTCTTTCTTTTGATTTGTTCAGGCCAAGTATAGGAAGAGATATCAGCTATCAAAATTTATTCCGGTTGTGACACGAACGGCTAAGAGTTTAATTTGCACAAAGAGGCAGTTTTAGGGTGATTGGTAATCTAAAATGGAATAATGGATTTATTTATTTATTTTTTTATTTTTTTATTTGTACAGGCCAAGTATGAGAAGAGATATCAGCTTGCTGTAGAGCATCTTCAGATTGTCCGGAATCATATGGAGCTTCAGGATAGAGTCTCAAAGGCGAGACAATCCACCAATCAGAACTCTTATACCAGAGAGGGCATCGTCAGCCAATCAGATGCAAGGATGGATCCTTCCAACCAATCAGAGACAGCGTTTCATCCCACTGGGCATGTGTCATCCTCATTTGACCAATCAGAAGTCGTGTTAGATAGCAGCGGTGTGGAGGTTGACCAATCAGGAAGCCTGACTGATAGGATTGTGGAGAGGTGTCGGCACAAGAGCGGGAAAGTGGACTCAAGGAGAGTTCTGGATATATTGAAGCAAGAGGATGGCAAACATAATAAGGTACACTCACTCTGCCATAACAGTGATTCAACATTTGCTTTGCTGACAATAGCTTAGGGCTTTAGTAAGTCAAAGATATAGGGTAATTAGGGTAGATTTTAGGTATTAGGTTAGGTTAAGGCTTAGGGTTAGAGTTAGGTTTAGTGTTTGGTCCAGGGTTGAAGTTGAGAATTCAGTATCAGTAGAAAATTGACCTTGGGGCAGTTTGTCTCAGGAGCATGTGTCGTATCAAGTGACTACTTATATCCAATGACCACCTTTCTTTTAAGAATGTATTCCGTAATCTTTTTCTTCTGAACAGCATTTCTCATAAAAATCTGTATTAATGGGGAAGTTTATAGAAGGGCCACCTGTGAATAAAGACCACTTCTTTACACACAGCTTTCAATGCTATAGGTGTTGTGATGTTACCCATATTTTCTCAGTTTTCTCAGATTTAATATTCTACTTAATGAAACCAGTATGGAGGTTGACTAGAGGCCTGACAATGACAGTACAAAGTTACACTCAGTTAGATATCAGTAGATATGTGAGGACAGAATTTGATAAAAAAGATATTCTACTGGTCCTAGTTCAAGCAAATATTTTCCACTGGTTTCCAACTGGTACCAGTTGAGACCAGTAATCTATTTGTACCAGTAACAACTGGTATTCTATTTGCCCGACTTCAAACTGGTATTTCTACTGGTTTCCAAATTGTGTCAACTGGTTTTAACTAGTACCAGTTAAGACCAGTTCAAACCAGTAGATACCAGTTGGAAATCCTTACTGGTTTCAACTGGTATACACTTGAATTTCGACCTGAGATACAATCTTCTAGTTTTTCTTTTTCATTCCAGGCTGCTAAGGAGATCAAGAAAGAACGGATAAAGAACTTTACGCAACACTTTGCTCTCAAGGAAGAGGCCACGCTCACAAAACTACAGCATTTCAAGGAGCAACTCCGGAAACAGCAAGAAGATGAAAAACGCAAATGTGATTCTTCATTGAGCATGACACAATCATGGGATGGTCATGTGGACACTGCATGGTCTGAAGATCGCAAGGCTGAGAGGTCACCAACTGGCCAATCAGGAGAAAGCAAAAGTGACCCTGCATCCGGTATCAGACGATCATGTGATAGTCATGTGAATACTGCATGGTCAGATGATGTCAAGACAGATAGGTCGATGGTTGGCCAATCAGAAGCTCATGATCCTACTGTAGATGAAAGTGACTTTGATGCTAGACAAAATGAAATTGGTGGAGAACGTGTTAAAAACCGACCTATGAGATCTCATGGAAGCTTGGTTTCTCCTGAATCTCAAATGCAAAATAATCCCCACCAAAAAAAATCTACGCCAGTCCAACAAAAGTTCTCCAAGAAAAATTCTCTTGATCAGTTATCACCCAAGAACAACAATATGGCTACTGAACCGAAGTCTGGTGCTACAGTTGTTGCAGATCTGCATGCATCTGACGAATGGCATGACAGATCGCTTCCTGGCAGGTTTCTGGAAATTTCAGCAGCCAAGACTGCATTGACCACCAAAGACTCAATATCCCAAGGAGCAGATGCGGATTCTGTTCAGGCATCCAGTGTCACTCTAGGCAGTATGCAGTCTCCTCTGTCCCCATCTATGTCCACACTGCGTAGTTCTCCTGTTGTTGGAGATGCAGCTAGCAGTTCTCTCGGAGGGGGATCCACCATGTTCAACCAAGACTCAAGGATGTCTTTGGAGCATCCTAGAAGCTCTTCTTCTACTCCTGGCTTGTCCTTGAGGGATGGACCAGCTGCAGGCCATTCTGCCGATTCCCTCTTCCACAAGACGGCTCGATTGCCTGAGCAGCCATTGGGCCAGACCGTGACTGACCCCAGAAGAAGTTCCTTCGATGCGGCGCTTTCCTCCATGTTACATACGAACAGGTCAAAGGTCAACCCCGCAGTCCAGGAGGTTGAGAAGCCCAAAGTAAGCAAAGTTCATTAAAACCTGCTTTATGTAGTGATCACCTGTATAAAAAGACCTCCTATTGACAAAGACTAAGGTCTTTCAACACTTTTCAGAGATGTTCTTTGGAACACTGCAAGTTCATCATAAAGACATGTATTTGAGGAACCTGCCTGTACATTAACAATATACATTCAACTTTTCTTGTCTCCCATCAGTTGTATTTATATGCAGGTTACACTGTAAATATACAAAATTCTATTAGAAAACATCTCCTGTTAGATATTGTATATTGGTCATAGTTGTTGAGAACCATTAAGTTCTATGAAATCTAACTTTTTAGGTTCCAGAATATACATGTATCGTGTGCAGGGCAAAAAGGCACAAATGCCAATTTCACCATACTTAAGAGTGATTAGGTGCTACTATTTTCCCTCTCCCCTTTCTTTCTTTCAGACACAAAATTATGGAGATGTCACTGCAGCTCTCAAGTCAAAGCTCCTGGATTACCTGGGTGGTGAGCCATCGAGAGGTCCATCTATCAGCAGTGTGGACTCCCTGCAGGATTACTGTTCAGGGTCTTCCTTGAACAGTGGCTTCACAGGGTCCTCCATGCTGAGTGATGCCTTCGGGAGATCCTCAGTGAGAAGTGCCTCTGAAGGATCTTCAGTCAATAGTGGCTTTACAGGGTCTTCAGTCAATAGTGGCTTCACAGGGTCCTCCATGCTGAGTGATGCCTTCGGGAGATCTTCAGTGAGAAGTGCCTGTGAAGGATCCTCAGTCAATAGTGGCTGTACAGGGTCTTCCATCAGTAGTGTCTTTGAAAGATCTTCAGTGAAAAGTGCCATTACAGGGTCTTCTGTCGGTAGTGCCTCTAGAGCACCTTCAGTACTGAACAGTTCCTTTGGAGAATTATCTATCAACAGTGCCTTTGAAAGATCTTCACTCAATAGTGGTTTTGAAAAATCTTCAGAGTCTTCCATCAATGGTGCCTTCAGACAAACAGAAGATATCACTCCACCCCAGACAGGTCACACTCCTCTGGAGGGGAGGGGCATGACGAGTAACACAATCACATCTTCAAAACCCCCTACTTTCCAAATAGGTGCTTCCAGCTCTACATTGAACAGCATAGGGGAGGAAGAGTCCATTATAGCAAGAGGGGAAGACAAAGCTGTAAGATCAGAGGTCAAGGCAATGGAAGAGGCAGAAGGTCAAAGGTCATACTTATCAGCAGCCAGAGCAAACAAAGAGCGGATTGAGAAGATTAGGAAGGCAATGAGATCAGCTGAAGTAATCCAAAGAGCTTGGAAGAAATATCGTAATCAAAGGAAGTGACATTGTCAATAGCTTCTTAGACCTGGGAGGTGTTTCACAAAGCCTTTTTTCAATGACAAATGACAAAAATCAGTGACAAATCTGCTGATAACCAATCAGAAGCAAGGATTTTGCTAGCTTATACAAAAACTGTCATTTGTCACTGATGACAAGTTTTGTGAAACACCCCCCTGTACTAGGGTGATTCTGTGAGATGTGTTCTGTACATTTCAGCATGGTTTCATCAAAGCGTTATAAGTACAAGTTCATTGTCATCCTGTTAAAACGCCAGTTTCATTCAATACAAGCGTTTCAATGGGTTGTCATCAAACTTGTTCTTATGACGGCTTCATGAAACTCTACACTTTTATCCATTTATTTCATCAGACAAAAAAGTACCTTTTGATATGAATATTGACTTACGTAATGATTCATTCTGGCGTCACTGCCAGTAATGAATACTTACATCAAGAGATTTTCATTACTGAAAGAAACGAATGATAACAAATCTTGTGTCATATAGGACGAATTGCTTTCAATCAGCGACTACATGTACATGTAATAGCTTGTCTAATCCTTGTTTTGGAATTAATGCAGGGATCTTAGCAGCTGCACTGAATGAAAATGTGAAGCTTTGGCTAGGGGACTAGTCATAGAAAATCATCCTAGTTTTTAAGATGGATTTTTTTATGCCTCCGTTACGAAGTAGCCGGAGGCATTATGTTTTCGGGTTGTCCGTCCGTCCGTCTGTACGTACGTCCCGTTCTCGTGATCGCGTTATCTGAAGAACCGATCGATGGATTCCTGCCAAACTTTGGTCATGTATGTATCTTACAAAGCCGTTGAACTGATTAGATTTTGGGGTCACGAGGTCAAAGGTCAAAGGTCATGTGGCTCATTATGTATGCAAAAACAGCTTGTGATTGCGTTATCTGAAGAACTGATTGATGGATTCCTGCCAAACTTAGGTCATGTATGTTACTTGCAGAGCCGATGAACTGA
>JARBES010000122.1:10450557-10463798 GCA_030265145.1 Strongylocentrotus pallidus
TCATGAAAGTGGTGACGTGATTATGGTAATATGATTTATTCTTGATAGGAAGTTGATATCCTTACTGATCTGTATTCCTCAATGTAAACGTCATAGAGATCATTTTGATGTTGATATTAAAATGTAATATTTATGATATCAAGGATATATACTTTCGGAATGGGGGCTACACCTCATCTGTAAAGAATTAATAACTTCAATTAATGTTCATCTTCATTAATCGTAATATTTCATTTAGAATTATAATTGACGGAAAATGTGAAAATGTCTCCTTATTTTTCCATGAGTAATAAAGACAACTTAAGACATCACCCATGTGCTTATTGCATCATTTCCCCCCTTTTTTTCGAGAGAGAAATATGTAAGATTAATGTTATGTATAACATTTCTTAGTGATTAAACAAAATCTGTAGCTATTTGGCCAATCCAAATCCCCCATCATTTCAATTTTGATATGTAAGTTTGAGTACCGAATATGTCGATGATCTAATAGGGTACTATTTATTTATGGTTATTCAGAATAATTCATTCATTTGACCACCAATTATTTTTGTTTAATGGGCATGGTATTTTTGTTTACATTTACACACCGCGCGGAGTTCGTAAGCCAAAGTCTGATAAAAGTGCGTATTCACTATAGGAACAAGATTTCCCTATGAGCAAAAGGTAGTGAGCACTATTATTAATCTGAGTGATAGACTCACATCGATGGAAAATTTCGTTTACATATCTGCATTACGTGTAGACAACGGATAGAATCGCTCATTTACATACAAATAGTGGCTTTATAATTGTTTTGTGATAAGTGAAAACCAATGAAGTTTAAAATTCCGATATGAAGTAAAACCTTTGCACAACGTGTCGACATGAATTATATAATTATAATGCGATTTTGAAAAAAGAAAATCCTTAAAGTGAAATTTGGTGATCTAATTAACTATCAAGCAACGTCTGAATGTTCCCTCTAAATTTCATAACAGCCAGTTTAAACAGAAATATTTGTAAGCCTTCAGAATATCGAATAATATGGACACTACGATAATGTATACAATGTATAGAGTTTATACTAAACTGCTGCCCATACAGTTGGAAGATTTGTTTTAAGTCGTTTCATTGAAGTGATGAAGTGATTGTGATAATATTATTTATTCTTGATAGATAAAATTCATCTCCGTTCTGATCTGTATTGCTCACGGTAAATATCAATTTTTATCCATCAAGAATAAATCATGATGTCACAATCAATTGAGGAAAAGGGGCAAAAAGGAAGAAAATATTTGAGCTTTGTACATAGCATAGCATCTTCTAATCATTTTGATGTTGAAATTAAAATGTAATATTTATGATATCAAGGAAATATACTTACTAAAGAGCCCTTAGGCGGCCTCATCTGTTTAGAATAAATAACTTTAATTAATGTTCATCGTCATTAATCGTAATATCTTAAATAGATTTATAGTTGAAGAAAGATTCGAACATGCCTCCTCAACTTTTTAGAGTAATAAAGACAACTTAAGACATAATTCATGTGCTTGATACATTATCTCCTCCCTTTTTGTAGAGAGAAATATGAAAGAGTTATGTAAATCTTTGTATAACATAGTCTTTGGGAAACTAATCTTAGTAATTCGCCAATCCCAATTTCTATCATTTATATTTTAATATGTAAGTTTGAGTACCGAATATGTCGATGATTTGGTTGTCGACTATTTATGTATGATTATTCAGAATAATTTATTTATGTGACCACCAAATACTTCTGTTTAATGCAGTTGGAAAATTTGTTTTAAGTCTTTTCATTGAAGTGATGAAGTGATTATGATAATATGACTTATTCTTGATAGATAAAGTTCATATCCGCTGTGATCTGTATTGCTCAGTATAAACGTCTTAGACATGTATTAATAAATTTGTGAGAAAATATCAATTTTTATCCACCAAGAAAAGACCATAATGTCACAATCAATTGAGGAAAAGGGGCAAAAAGGAAGAAAATATTTGAGCTTTGTGGGCAACATTGTACATGATATAGTATCTTGTAATCATTTGAATGTTGATATTAAAATGTATATTAATGACATCAGGAATATATACTTACTGAAGGGTCACTAGGCGCCATCTGTTAAGAATAAATAACTTCGATTAATGTTCATCTTTATTTATCGTCATATGTCATAGAGAATTATAATTGACGGAAAATGTGAAAATGTCTCCTAATCTATTTTGAGTAATGAAGACAACTTAAGTCATCAACCATGTGCTTAATACATAATCTCCTCCCTTTTTTTTAGAGAGAAAATTGTAAGATTAATGTTAATCTTTGTATAACATAGTCTTTGGGAAACCATTTCTTAGTGATTGAAAAAAGTCTGTAGGTAATTGCCCAATCCAAATCTTCTATCATTTCTATTTTGATATGTAAGTTTGAGTACCGAATATGTCGATGATCTAATAGTGTAATATTTATCGATGGACAAATTGTTTTACGCCTTTAATGAAAGTGATGAAGTGATTATGATAATATGATTTATTCTTGATAGATAAAGTTCATATCCGCTCTGATCTGTATTGCTCAATGTAAACGTCTTAGACATGTATTAATAAACTTGTGAGATAAAATCAATTTTTATCCATCAAAATTAGACCATGATGTCACAATCAATCGAGGAAAAGGGGTAAAAAGGAATAAAATATTTCAGCTTTGTGGGCACCACTTTACATTACATGGCATCATCTAATAATTTTGATGTTGATATTATAATGTATATTAATGATATAAAGGATATATACTTACTAAAGAGTCCTTAGGCGGCCTCATCTGTTAAGAATACAAAACTTTAATTAATGTTCATCGTCATTAATCGTAATATCTTAAATAGATTTATAGTTGAAGAAAGATTCGAAAATCTCTCCTCAATTTTTTAGAGTAATAAAGACAACTTAAGACAACATTTATGTGCTTGATACATAATCTCCTCCCTTTATGTACAGAGAATATGAAAGATTTATGTTAATTTTTGTATAACATAGTCTTTGGGAAACTATTTCTTTGTTATTCGCCAATCCCAATTTATATCATTTCAATTTTGATTTGTAAGTTTGAGTACCGAATATGTCGATGATTTGATTGTCGACTATTTATGTATGATTATTCAGAATAATTGATTTATGTGACCACTAAATAATTTATCTTAATGGGCATGATATTTTTGTTAACATTTACACACCACGTAGAGTTCGTTCGCCGAAGTCTGATAACAGTGTTAGTTCAATAGGAAGAAGACTTGCTTATGAGCAATAGGTAGTGAACAATATTATTAATCTGAGTGATAGACTCACATCGATGTACAATTTTCGTTTAAATATCTGCATTAAGTTTAGACTTTAAGAGTACAACATATTGAATCGCTCAGTTATATACAAATAGTGGCTTTATAACTGTTTTGTGATAATTGAAAACCAATGAAGTTTCAAATTCTGGTATGAAGTAAAACCTTTGCACAACGTGTCGACATGAATTATATAATTATAATGCAATTTTGGAAATTAGAAAATCCTGAAAGCGAAATTTGGTGATCTAATCAACTATCAAGCAACGTCCGAATGTTCCCTCTAAATTTCATAACATCCAGTTTAAACAGAAAATATTTGCAAGCCTTCAGAATATCGAATAATATGGACACTACGATAATGTATACAATGTATAGAGTTTATACCAAACTGTTGTCCATGAAGTTGCAATACTTGTTTTACGTCTTTGCATGAAAGTGATGAGGTAATTGGGATCTTCTAATCATTTTAGATGTTGATACTACAATGTATAGTAATGATATGAAGAATATATACTTACTAAACGGTCACGTAACCACTTCTGTTAAGAATAAATAACTTCAATTAATGTTAATCTTAATTTATCTTAATATATTAAAGAGAATAATAGTTGACGAAAATGCAAAAATGTCACCTAAACTGTTTTGAGTAATAAAGACAACTTAAGACATCACCATGTGCTTATTACATACTCTCCTCCCTTTTATTAGAGAAAAATGTGTAAGATTGATGTTAATCTTTGTATTTCATAGTCTTTGGGAAACCATTTATTAGTGATTGAAACAAGTCTGTAGCTGATTTGCCAATCCCAATCCCCTATTATTTCTATTTTGATATGTTAGTTTGAGTACCGAATATATCTATGATCTACTAGTGTACTTTTTATGTATTATTATTTAGAATAATTGATTCACATGACCACAAAATACTTTGTTTAATGGGCATGATATATTTATTTACATTTACACACCACGCGGAGTTCTTTCGCCCAAGTCTGATAACAATATTAATTTGATAGGAGCAAGAATTCGCTATGAGCAAAAGGTAGTGAACATCATTACTAATCTGAGTGATAGACTCACATCGATGGAAAATTTTGTCTGGATATCTACCTTTAATACGTGTAGACTTTAAAAATACAACAACAGAATGAATCGCTCATTTACATACAAAATATGGCTTTGTAATTGTTTTGTGATAATTGAAAACCGATTAAGTTTCAAATTCCGATATACAGTTGTATTATTTCAGTTATCCTTTTGCACAAAAAATCGACATGAATTACATAATTATAGTGCGATTTTGAAAAAAGTAAATCCTGAAAGAGAACTTAGGTAGTCTAATCAATTATCATGCAATGTCTGATTTTCTTCTCCTATATTTCATAACATCCACTACAAACAGAAAAATTTGCACACTTTAAAATATTGAATGATATTGATACTACGATAATGTATACAATATATAGAGTTTATACCAAACGGTTGCCCATAAAGCTCGAACACTGTGTCTTGTTTTAAGTCTTTACATGAAAGTGATGAGGTAATTGGGATAATATGATTTATTCTTCATATATAAAGTGCATGTGCGCTCTGATCTGTATTGCTCTATTTGAACTTCTTAGACATGTGTCAATTAACTTGTGTGAGAAAACATAAGGTTGTATCCATCAAGGATAAACCTTGATGTCACAATCAGTTGAGGAAAAGAGGCAAAGAGGAAGAACATGTTTCAGCTTTACGGGCAACATTGTACATAATATAGAATTTTCTAATCATTTGAAAGATGATATTAAAATGCATAATTAACGATATAAAGAATATATACTTACTGAAAGTCTTCTTGGCTAAATATGTAAAGAATAAATAATTAAAATTAATGTTAATGTTAAATATTCGATATAACTTACAAAGAGTTATAGTTGACGGAAAATGCGAGAACGACTCCTGAACTTGTTTGATGAATAAACGCAACTTAAAACATTAGGCATGTGCATACCACATAATCTCCTCCCTATTGTAGAGAGAGATACGTAAGATTAATGTTAATCTTTATATAACATAGTCTTTGGGAAACCATTTCTTAGTAATTGACAAATGTCTGTAGCTAATTCGCCAATCCCAATCCCCTTCCATTTCCATTTTGATATGCCACTTTGAGTACCGAATATGTCACTGAAGGTAAAAGTGGACTATCTATGTATAATCATTCAGAGTATTTTAGTCACATGACCGCCTAAGAGTTTTGTGTGTGTGGAATGTGATTTTGTTCTTTTCATTTACACACCACGCGGAATGTTTTCGCTTAAGTCTGATAACAGAATTATTTTTAAAAGAATAACAGTTGATAAGCCATGTACCAATACACTTGCGTGAGAAAACATAAATTTGTATCCATGAAGAAAAAGTTATGATGTCACAACCAGCTGAGTAAAAGAGGCAAAAAAGAAGAACGTGTTTCAGCTTTATGTGACATTATACATCATGCAACATCTTTTAATCATTTTAAAGCTCATTTTAAAAGGTATATATTAACGATATAACGGATATATACTTACCCCAACATTTGTTAATACTCCCCAAAACTGTAAAGAATAAATAACTTAAATTAATATTAATCCTATTTAATCGTAATATAATGAAGAGAATTATAGTTCACGAAAAATGCGAAAATGCGCCCTGAACTTGTTTGAAAAATAAAGACACTTCAAACATTTACTATGTGCTTATCACATAAATTCCTTCCTTTTTTAGAAAGATATATGTAAGATACTTGTTAATCTTCGTATGACATAGTCCTTGGGAAAACATTCTTTAGGGCCAATCCCAATTTCCTATCACTTCCCTTTCGGTATGCAGGTTTGAGTCCCGAATATGTCGATGATCTAATAGTGGACAATTTACGCATGATTATTCAGAATAATTAAATCACATTGCCGCCAAAGAGTTCTGGTTAATGGGTAAGACATTTTTGTTAACATTTACACACCACGCGGAGCTCGTTCGCCCACGTATGGTAAAAATGTTAATTCAATAGGAACAAGACTGCTTTATGAGCAAAAGGTGGTGAACATTATTATTAATCTGAGTGATAGGCTAACCTTGATGGAAAATTTCGTTTGGATATTTGCATTACGTGTAGGCTTCAAGAGTACAACCACAGAATGAATTGCTCATTTATATACACAAATGTGGCTTTGTAATTGTTTTGTGATATTTGAAAACCGACGAAGTTTCAAATTCCGATATTAATTGATACTTTTGCACAACAAAGGACATGAATTACATAATTATAATGCGATTTTGAAACTAGGAAATCCTGAAAGAGAAATTAGGTGGTCTAATCAGCTATCAAGCAATGTCTGAATTTTTCTCCTTTGTTTCAAACCATCTAGTTGAAACAGAAACAATAGCCAACCTTTAGATTGTTGAATGATATGGATACTACGATAATGTATACAGAGTTTATATAAAACTGGTGCCCTTAATGTGGGAAGACTTGCTTTACGACCGAACCACTATAATGTTTACATTGTACAGAGTTTATACTAAATTCGTTCGTACGTGTCTCCTTAGATCAAGATTAATGTCTCTTGATCTTCGGAGTAGTTGCTACAACCGGCCGTGTCAGACACGTTGCCCCGGGATGTAGCGTGCCCCCATTTAACATAATTATTCAATAAGAATTAACACTACATTTAAGTAAACAAATAAAGCCATTTGAATTATATGACCTATATCTACCATCCAAAAGTCATAAAGGAGTAGCGATATATTGCAAGAAAAACTTTCAGTCTCGTTATTTTGCTGTGGATGGTATTGACTTTGAAGAACATGTTTGGTGTTTAATTACTGACGGATCTGAAGAAATACTAGTAGGATGTATTTCCAGAAGTCCAAACAGCAACAACGATAACGATCATACTTTACTGCAACTCCTTGAAGAAATAGATCATCTGCATCACAACAGAATTGTTATAATGGGAGACTTCAACCTTCCACATATAAACTGGAATATCTGTCAGAGAAGCAATCAAGAAGCTCAATCAGACCAAATCCCCAGGACCTGACAATGTACACAACCGTATTCTGAAGGAACTTGTGGATTATATTGCTAAACCTCTCACTGAATTGTTCAATTTGTCGATGTCGAAAGGTCAAGTCCCAGCACGCTGGAAGGAAGCCTATGTTACACCTATATATAAAAAGCGTGATAAGAGGAAACCAAGTAATTACCGTCCTGTACGTGAGTTTAACCAGTACTTTGTGCAAGATGATGGAATCTTTCATCAGAGATGTGATAGTTGACAATATGGATAGGCATGAACTGTACACAGGAAATCAATATGGTTTAGGAGAGGCGGATCTTGCGTCACACAACTACTCGATGTATCTGAAGCTTGGTACAAGGAGCTTGATAGTGGAAGATGTATTGATTTTATATATATTGACTACACTGTCCCACATCAAAGGTTGAGAAAATTGAGTCGTACGGTATCTCAGGTAATCTGTTGAACTGGATCCAGTCCTTTTTAAGTGGAAGATCTCAACAAGTGATGGTTAACAGAATTACATCTACGGAATCTAACGTTATGAGTGGCGTACCGCAGGGGAATGTGTTAGGGCCCACTCTCTTCCTAATCTACGTGAATGACCTGCCTGACGATATTCAGTCTAATGAATGTAAAGTTAAGCTCTTTGCAGATGATACCAAGCTGTACTCTTCAATTGCTAACATCGACGACGGAAAGACTCTTCAACCAGAACTAAACAACCTTCTTGTATGGTCAAGAACATGGCAACTCCCTTTCAACATTGAGAAATGCAAAGTCATCCACTATGGAAGACGTATTCCCTTGCCTGACTACACTATCAACGATTTGAACGAGCCATTTCCTGCAGTTCAACATGAAAAAGATCTGGGAGTAATACTTGATGAAAAAATGTCTTTTTCAAATCACATTGACACTGCTTGCAATGCTGCAAACCGGAAATTAGTAATCATCAAGCGTACTTTTTCAACTATGGACATCAAGGGACTCGCACAGTTATATAAGTCATTTGTGAGACCAGCACTACAATACTGCTCTCCCATGTAGCACCCTTGTAAGAAGAAACATATTCTCAAAGTGAAAAAAGTTCAACGTCGTGCAACTAAACTCCTTCAACCTCTCAGAAGTCTTCAGTACAAGTTACGGCTAGAGCAACTAAATTTGCCTTCATTATCATACAGACGTCTTAGAAGCGACATGCTACAGGTCTATAAGAGAATGCATGGAATTGACGACCTCCAGTCAACTAATTTCTTTCATCGTACCACTGTCACAGTAACAAGAGGTCACCAGTTCCAAGTACAAAAGAAACACGGAAAATCTAAATTGAGGCAGAGCTCTTTTTCACAGAGAGTAGTAAACGAATGGAATGGTCTCCCATCATGTGTAGCAGAAAGTCCATCACTCAATTCTTTCAAATCAAATCTTGACAAGTACTGGTCACTGAAGAAGGACAAGCTTAATCCCGATGAACTATTGAACTGTCCATGTTCATCCGTAACTGCACAACGCCAAATTCAAGAGTACCCACTAGCGGACACCGAGGGGCAAATAAGTTTTGTATAACTTTATGCGTACTTCAAGGTATGATATCCAAGGTATGAATTAATCTCACGTTACGGGGAAACATATTATATATATATTATGAATCAATTGATTTGGTCGATCCAGTTCGATGGCACAAACACGGCACTACTGGACAGAGATCCTAATAATTACATAGCGTGGTCTTGTTGCTCTGTTCGCCAGCAGTTATTAGCATTATAATAATCTTCGAATCATGTTAAACCTGATAACTTTAGGGAAAATATTTTAGATTAATGTTAATCTTTATTAAACCTGGTGTCTTAGATAGTGATTGGAAAAGCCTGTGGCTAAATCGTCAAATTGACAAACCCTATCATTACGATTGTTGTATGCACGTTGGATGTTTAAATATTTTATTCATTCGAACAGTGGACAACATGTGTTCGATAATTTACAATAATTCAGCTAGATGACCTCCTAAAAAAAGTTTTGAAGGCCTGATATGTATCTACATTTACACACCGCGCGGAGTTCGTGTTCAGAATGTACAGACGTCATACAACGTAACAAATTATCATTGAATCTTTTTTTAACTTTATAACTTGGTTTTTCACTATTACTCAGTAAATGCTCACAGTGGGTTTGGGAGAAGATCGTTTGTTCTGTAGAGAGAAATTATAGTAGATAATGATAATCTTTATATCTTGTTCTAAACCACGACAATGTATAGATTGTACAGATTTCATATTAACGCACCAAACTATCATTGAATCAATTCAAAATTCATAACATTATACCTCCACTATTACTGAGTATATACTTACGGTACGTGTGGGAGGAGTCTGTTCACCCTGAAGTAAGCAAATATTTGAGATTAATGTTAATTTTTATATAGCATAGTATCGGGGAAAAAATTGTTTGCCAGTGGAAAAGTATGTAGTTAAATCGATAATTGCAATACCTATTATTTCCTTCAATGTTTGCTCTGTTGGGCCAGATTATTTTATTGATTCTCAATAATTGACAATTTATGTATGATTTTTCAGATTTATAATCTAGCCACATGACCGCTGAAGATTTCTATTTCGAGGGCTTGTGATTTATATTTATGTCTACACTACGTGGAGAATGTTTGCCCGAGTCTGTTAACAGTGTTAATGCAACATTGACAAGGCCCTCCTATGAGCAAAATGTATTGTAAATTACTATTGATCTAAATGATAGAACCACATCGATAGATATGTGAAATATACACATATATTAGTTGGAAATTATCATTGTACATTATATCGGGTCAAATATATCACAATATTGGTTGTGAATAAAGTAACAAACAACTGACGTTTCAAATCCCAATCTACATTGCGTCCCAGAAAAAACGAAACCGAGAATTATCGATTTTTTATCATAACTTAATCACAATTATAATTGATAAATGACACATATATGGAGAGCGTAGATTCTCCTCTTTCATTTGATGCAACTCATATGATGCATATTTCCCGCATGAGTGATTTAACAGAATTTGAAGAGAGGAAACCAAAAAGTCATTGGCGGACGGTATCTAAATTTCAAGGAGAAAATCACATTTCTAAAAAGTTCAATTTTTGCCCTTTCATATGACACCTCCATCAGGAAAAAATGAGCAAGAAACGACAAAGTTCTGTTTGTTTAAAGTAGTGCTTGCATTTCAATAATGTTATCAAACAAATTCGTTTTCACTCCCTGCCTGCCGTAGCAACAAGCAGAATTGACAACAGACTAAACTCCGTATCGTTGATAATCAGCCATGCATGTCTTTCGTCTACGGCCGATTGTCAATGAAACGGAGTTAAGTCTTTTGCCAACTCTGTTTGTTGCTACAGCAGGCAGCCAGTGAAAACGAATTTGTTTGATAAAATGATGAAAATGCAAGCACTTTGTCATTCCTTGCTCATTTTTCCTGATTGAGGTGTCATATGAAAGGGCAGAAACTCAACTTTCGAGATATGTGATTTTGTCAATGAAATTCAGATACCATCCGCCAAATGACTATTTGGTTTCCTCTCTTCAAATTCATTTTTATCACCCATGCGTGAAGTGTGCATCATATGATTTGCATCAAATGAAAGAAGAGGATCTCAACTTTCCAAATGTGTGTCATTTATTAATTATAAATGTGACTAAGTTATGATAAAACATCGATAATTTTCGGTTTAGTTTTTTCTGGGACGGACTGTATAAGAAATCGACGAAAATCGTATCAGTTTAAATTAGATTTAGACTTTAACTTATATGCAAAGACATGTTTAGTGGTCGTATCTTATTTTACAAACTGATTTAAAAAAGCAATTTGATGTTTTAATTCGAATTGGAGAAAAAAGTTTAGAAAATGAAATTTTATTCAGTGTCAATGATCTTTTACCCTTTAAAGGAAATGTATTGTAAACCGTCTAATATGTCGAAAGGAATAAGATGCGAAAATACAAAATGACTCCTGAACTTGTTTGACGAAAAATAAGAGGTAGAACATAATGCATATTCATATCATACAAGAAAATTGAAACCGCCTAATATATGCCCAATTAATACATTCAATACATACAAAAATGAAAAATGCGGGCGGGTACAAAGTATTTCGAATCACCGTTTACGAAAATGAAAAGGAATGTTTACCCCTTTTCGTTGCACGATATTCAAAATAATTGCCTAAATTAGTGTAGGTTTAAACAAAGTAAAACCAAGACAGTTGCCGTTTCTACTTTGATTTGTTTTCATATCAATACCAAATAATTAAGTACAACATACATAAGATGAAGAATATCTCTTTCATATGGAGACGTCCGGTCGAATCCTTTTTAAACAAGCATATGAATTTAAAGAACCACGAACGTTTATAGATTGGACAGATTTCATACTAACAAATAAAACTATCATTGAATCAACTTAAACTTGATTACATTGTACATCCACTATTACTACGTAAATAGGTTTTGGAGGAGATTGTTTACCCTGAAGTAAGAAAATATTCGAGATTAATATTAATTTGTATATAGTATTAAATAGGGGAAAAGATTTATTTGCCAGAGAAAAAGTCTGTAGTCTTATCGATACCATTGTTTGCTCTGTTAGGTCAGATTTTTTTTTTTGGATTGATTATCAATAATTGACAATTTATGTATGATTATTCAGATTTATATTCTAACCACTTGACCGCTAGAAAAATTTCTATTTCGAGGGCTTGTGATTTATGTTTATGTTTACACTACGTTGAGAATGTTTGCCCGAGTCTGATAACAATGTTAAGGCAACATTGACAAGGCCCTCCTATGAGCAAAATGTATTGTAAATTACTATTGATCTGAATGATAGAACCACATCGATAGATATGTCGAATGAAAACATATGTTATTTGAAAACCGTCATTGTACATTATATTGGGTCACATATCACAATATTAGTTGTGAAATAAAGAAAAAAACAATTGACGTTTCAAATCCCAATATATAAGAAATCGACGAGAATCGCATCATTTTAATTTAGATTTTGCAAACTGATTAAAAAAGCAATTTGATGTTTTCATTCAAATTGGAGAATTTTTTTAAAGAAAATGATACTTTAGTCAGCGTCAATGCTCTTTTACCCTTTAAAAGAAATATATTGTAAACCTTCCAATATGTCGAAAGGAATAAGATCCGAAAAATTACAAAAAATTACTCCTTAACTTGTTTGACAAAAAATCAAAGTTAGAACATAATGCATATGCATATTTTACAAGAAAACAGAAACCGCCTAATATATGCCCAATTAATACATTCAATACATATAAATATAAAAAATGCAGGCGGGCGCAAAGTTTATCGAATCACCGTTTACGAAAATGAAATGTTTGTTTACCCCTTTTTGCTGCATGATATTCGAAATATTACCTGAATTGGTGTAGGCTTTAAAAGAAACAATACCAAAACAGTTGCCGTTTCTACTTTGAATTTTGCATATCAAAAGCAAATAATTTAGTACAACATACATAAGATAAAGAATATGTTTTTCAAATGTAGACGTTCGGTTAAATCCTTTTTAAATAAGCCTATGAATTTATAAAACCACGAAAATGTATAGATTGGACATATTTTAAACCGACAAAACAAACTATCATTGAATCAATTGAAACTTGATAACATATTTTCACTATTACGGAGTATATACTTACGGTACGTGTGGGAGGAGTCTGTTCACCCTGAAGTAGGAAAATATTTGAGATTAATGTTAATTTTTATATATAGGATTTCCCGGCCAAATTCGCGTGATTGTCATTCGAATTCATTTACTTTGCATTTAAGTTAGCGCAGATCGG
>JARBES010000122.1:10577562-10588467 GCA_030265145.1 Strongylocentrotus pallidus
GACTGGGGGGGCAACTGCCCCCCTGCCCCCCCACTTCCGGCGCCTATGCGTGTAATTACCTTTATTGTCAAAGGTGAAAATGGGGCACATCTTACACCTGAAAAGAGGCGATAAAAATAAAATGCACTTGTCGACGGAAAAGGGGCACCAATCAGATTTTGATAGAGGCATTCATCAGAGGTGAATAGGGGCATTTTTGAAAGGGGGGTAAATGAAATTGAAATAGCTCATTTTCAACGATTGAATATAATTAATAGTCATAATTGCATTTCTTTTTATATTTCAAATGTTACACTTTTTTAACTTTATACTTTTTAAATTAATTTAAAATTGTTCTATTTTGTATTTAATTAAATATTTACCCATGCCCATGGCTTGAAAGTCCTAGGTTTCATTCTAAATGTTGTTTTCAAACACTTTTTTCTGTTGTTGTAGTTTACTTGTATCTGTTATGCTCCCTATGTTTGAATTTATTAAATAATTTATAGGTTTTTAAAGAGTTTAGTAAATAGGCTGCGAGTAAGCCTTCTGAATAAAATGCACGTACGTGTGTGTGTGTGCTTGCTTTTGCATTGCATAATCGAGTTACATTGCGCATGCGCCGTTCAATTTGTTGATATTTTCCATGGCACCGACAGCCGCAGCTCAGCCGCCGTTAGTATCATCAATCATGGCACTATCTTTTGTATTGAATTATTTGATTTGACAATGAGTACTCGTAACTAATCAAGACAGTATTCAAACATGAATTGCAGTAATCGTTTTACCTTGAAATAATTCTCCCGTTTTTGACGATGGAATACGAAATCAATAGATCGAGCTAGAGTTGTGTGCTGCATGAGGAATTTGTTCGGCAGTCAGCGGTTCGTTGTAAGTTCAGTGGGCCAGTAGGCCCGGGGGATCTTCGTCGCATTTGCCGTTGGAGCATTGTCATCATGTCGCTCCGGACGCGAATGAACGGTTTCACAGGTTGGGTGAACCTCCGACTCAATAAATATGACATGCTCCTGAAAAATGTCCTCATGGATCTACTGGGTGGAACAAATATGAAGATGCTGTTACAAAGTGAGTAACTCTTTTTGAATTGTCATGTGCAAGAGAACTCTAAAGTCTCAAAAATAAAGTAATTCAATTTTAAATTAGAAAAAATATTTAAAAAACCTAATTTAGATCTAGATCTAAAATGTTAGAGTCTAAGTTAGATCTAGAATCTAATTTTAAACTTGAACTTTGAAGTTGAACGTTTGAAGTTAAACTAAAGATAAATGTATCCACTCACTAAATGTTTTACAAGAAATTCCTGATGTTTTACTTAATTTAGCAGGTACCAGCTCCAGTTGAACTTGAAGTTCAATATGGCTTTGGCTTTGATCCTTTTTTAATTTAATTTAAGTTTTGTTTAAACTGATTGATATGTGACGAGCACATGACCATCAAGAGTCAAGTACTTATCCAATTTATGATGCATATATTTCTAAAGGTTTGGCCCGTGTCTGATTTTCAGGTATGACGGGAATTGATAACAAAAAGCTTCAAAGCTTTGATGGTCTCACTCATCAACAGAAGGCTACCAGAATGGAATGGATCGTCAAAGAACTCAAAGAAAAGTAAGATAATGAACAGGCAAGGTTCCTTCCTTTTTTTGTTTAAATCAGGCACATGGGAACCCAAAATCTTCATGTAGATCCATGGTGCTAATGCGTATCTATTTCAAATATAGTGAAACCTGCACATACATCATTACATGTATACATGTAGATCGCTCAAGGGAAACATGAAAAGTGCTCTTGGTAGGCCTATAAAGGTGGTCGCCAAAGCAGGTTTGACTGTACTTTTTTGGAGTTTATTTTAGCTGAACACTTTTTTTAGGGTTGATTTTAATTTCTTAAGTTTTTTAAGATACTAGCAATAGAGTCTACTATTGCATTAACAAATACATTATGGGCTGTACATGTCTGCACATGATCTTTAGGCTGCTAATTTGATCTATTCAATTTTTACCCGTGATTCATAGATATCAACCAGAATTACATCTGCCCATTTTGTAATTTGCTGAAACTATTTAATTTAACAATACAATCATTCCAGCTTTTTATAGAAATGAAATGAGCCTAGAATTTATGAACTAAATGAATATTAAGTTGTTGAAAATAAAGTTCTACAGTAGGTCACCTTATCATTATTTTCTCTACAGTGAAGTGCTACCGGGTGACATATTTGTGGACTTCCGACTTTTTGCCATGAGACATGCAGAACATGTAAGTCTAATTTATTGCAAGAATGAAAATGTCAATGTCAATTGAAGGAAAAAATTATCTAAAGATAAGGAGGGACCAATGGTTAGAGTAACCAGTGGCATGAATGACCTGCCATAGTTCAAATCCAACTTTCGTTGATCTTAGTCTTTGTGAAACACCCTCCTGGCTTTGTATTATCAAAGGTGTAGGATTAGGGTTAGGATTGCAATTAAGTTTTAGGTTAGGTGGAAGGTTAGGGTTATTGTTGGTTCCAGGTGGAAGGTAAGAACGTAGTCAGTGTAGGAAATTGACGTGGAGCAATTGTTGCAGGACCTAGTGTCCCACAGCAATTGATATACTGTATGATTAATGTAATGTGTTTATATGTCAATCATTGCTTTCCACAGCCAGATCATGATACTTTGAGCAAAGGAGCAGCTAGTGTAAGATACATTGATTGTGATATCCCTCATTTCTACCTTGATTGTTTCTTCAAAATTTCTGCCGGATCTTTGGGGTTCCACTTCCATATCTGTAAATCTGTGGAGTACAGAGTCTCGAGATAACTTGGGCTTGAGTGTTTGAAATGTGGGCTCTGCAAAATAAAAATGTACACAACGGGTAGGCACTCAGGTTTATAATACAGTGTACTTGTGTACCTACTGTAGCCCGTTCTTTAGTGTTCTTCATTCTCCGGTGTTCTTCATTATTCAGGACAGGCTTTTCTGTATCAAGGTGACACACTAATCATTTCAATTAGTACACATCAATCACTTTTTAGGTTGCGTTCAAGCGCTCTTGGAAGCGAACCGTACTGTACGTATACATGTAGGTACGGTTTAACACTTCAAAATGGCTGATTGGAATACCTAGCAATCAGTCACGCAAAAAGCTGAACAAGTAAAATAAATAACTTAATAGTTGAAAGAACCAAAGAACTTCAAAGGAAAGAAAAGCGTTCCGTAATCCGTATCGTACCATATAGACCGTGCTGCTCTTTATGGTTTGTTTTGCTAGCGTTTATGTGGGAAGTGTATACATCTCCGAGGTACCAATTCAATATGCTCGCAATCAATTTCTTCTGGTACAGTAAGCTGTAAGCCGGCTTGCGTTCAAGCGCTCACCGAGTTACAGTATGGTTCACTTTAGGAGCGTTTAGGTGCCTCTTCTGCCTTGGTACGGTACAGGAATGGAACGCTTGAAAAGAGCGCCTGAACAAGACCAGTGTGTTTCTTGTTTTGGGATTGTTCAATAAGTGGTCGTTCATTGAGGAGGTTGATGAGTGAGATAACTACTCATCAGCTGATCTTTTATTTTTTTACTCTTTCAATTTCTTTTTTTTTTCCCTTAAAGTTCTTTGGTTCTTTCAACTATTAATCTATTTTTACTTGTTCAGCTTTTTGCGTGAATGATTCATGGGTATTTCAATCAGCCTTTTTGAAGTGTTGAACTGGTGGCGTAGGTGTTTTGAAAGGGTGTTAGGTTAATTTTGTAGATTAACATATTTTGTACATTTTGAAAAATAAATATATGTTATGTTCGTTATCGCATCTGATAGCCATATCAAATGAATCCAGATGTCTCCAGCAACTAGGAGGCAGATGTAAGATTTTATCAATTTGTTCATTTTCTCCTTTAAATCATTTCTCCACATTCATGAATCACACAGCTTTTGATATTCTCTTGTTCATCGTTTATCCAATGGTCCATAGCTCATTACTCTTTCATCCATCATTCATTTTTATCCACAGCAGGTCTTCTTCATACATTCTTGTTAACCAACCTTTGACCCCTTTTGCTCACCTCTGACCCTCTATTCATTCTACATCATGTTCTCTATTTATACATAAAGGCCATGAAATCTAAAAGTTTCTTTTGCAGGCATTTCAATCAGGGGACAACTCAATTCTGTCAGTAGCTTTGTTCTACCCATGGATGTTACGTATTCTTCCATTTAGTTACTTCCTATCTTCATGTGCTTATTTTGTTTCTTGTGTGATTAATCGGGGAATAAGCGGATCTTGTCATTTTGAAGAAGCACTGGTGGCAGCGGCAGGATGCATTAAAGGGAGGCTTTGAGAGACTTCTAATTGTTGCTGTCGACGGTTAATAGGTACATGTTCATGCTATTGGCTCACCTTTCACCCTTTAATTGTTATTGTACTTTTTTCTGGATTTATCCATGCTTTTTCTTTTCAAGTGTTGGATATAAACCATAGAAGTCTGGCATTCAAACAAATAAATCAGTCGCTTGTTTAGCATTGATCATTATTTTGTAAGCGTGTTTCTAGGTTTTCCTCTGAATTGCACACATGTATAAATCTCAACTTTTACCTTTGTGACTCATTATGTGTGCCTCGTGTGATTGATTGTGAGGTATTTGCCTCAACCATTTATACGTATTCTTTGTTTATACTGCGGCAGTACATGTAGGTTGTCAGTTCATAGGTTTATATTGTTTGTTTGATTAATAGTTGACTGCTATTAAAAAGCGTACATATGTTTGTGAGTAAGCAACCAGGGTACTGACAGCTCTAAGTCCTCTCCAAGGGACTTGGTAATGAGGATTAATGTTTTATCAAAGGTCACTAGTGCATCAACTTGGTTTCGAACCCGGAACCTTTCGGTTATGAGACCACTGGTCTAACCACTCATCCTTTGCACCTCCTGAACCTACCATGTCCACGTACTTCAGATTGCAATTGTCTCACTCATTTAACGTATGACAGTAAGTTCTGATAAATATGGTAGACTCTATTGATGTTAACCATGTGATTTGTTTGTTTGTTACAAAAGCAATTATAATTAAATGCAAGTGAGTATAAACCTACCTGGTTTATAGGGTGTTTTCTTGTTATTTTTGCAATAATTTGAATTTCAATGCCATCAAATCATATCTACAGAGAATTGTTTTCTTTCTTTCTTCCTTTTTTATATTTTTTCTTTGACATTATTTATATTTTGGTACAGTTGTGAATATATGCATATCTAAAAATGATTGTGTTGTTGTATTCAGCAGCCAGATAGGATCGATCAAGAGAGCATTGATGATAAAGAAGCAGCAGAAGTAAGATGTTCATTTTGAATTGTTTACTTTATTTCTCTTTGTAATCATCTCATCAAGTTCATTTCAATCATTCAAACAGGTCCATGGTTCATCCTACATGTACTTCCCCTTTTTTTTTTTTTTTTTTTTTTTAATCCCATCTTGTTTTCCAGGAAAAAGACTTTATACATGTACATGTACATCATGTTCACTCCATCTCATTTTTATTTCCTGGTGTTACACGTACTGTACCTTTCTGTTTTCATGGTATTTTTTTTTTTTTTTTAATTATCTCATCTTTGTGTCTCTTAAAGAAAGATGCAGTATGCCAGTCTCCCATGCAGACACTACATTGGAGCACTACACTACAAAATTCTTTTGATGGGCATCATTTTGAGATCACATCATTGCAAATGATTTCCTCATAACTAATTATACTGGTGGTGGCAGCAGCAGGATACAATAACGGAAATTTGAATCAACTGCACCCTTCTTCTACCCTAATCACGCTTACAAGGCTACTAGCATCCTCCATCTTGTGTTCAATAGTCCCTAGACTACTTTTATTTCTTTGTATACACATATTCTAAGAAATACTTCTTTTCACTCTTTTTTTCTTGTAAAGCAGCTATGAAGTGTTTCACTGGTGGCAGCAGATTGATAGGCCTGTTCAGAAGGTCTAAATCATCCACACCCTACTTCAACCATGTTCAAACACTCTCTGGCAGCTTCGTTAGTATTGAGTACTTGGTCCCCAGACAAATTTCTGAGTATTGGGTTATATACACACATGTTCATGTACATTTATCTCATTATTTTTCTTCACTGACAATTGTTTCTTATTGGACCATATTTGAAGCAGCCATTTTGTGGTGCGACACTGGTGGCAGCAGTTCTGTGTACTAAGTAGTCACTGGTCTCCTGTCAAATTTTCATCTCACTGTATCTACTTGCATAGTACAGTTCATGTAACTGTAGTTTTTTTCACCTATTTCTTTTTCTTTTATGATCACATCTAGCAGTCATTTTGAAGTGTTACACTGGTGGCAGCAGTGGGATATGTAAGGTCGGAAATTCTGATGTTCCACCTAATAGTTCAACTTTATAAGTACGTTCGCGGGCATCCTCCATCTTGTTCAACTACTCTGAGGCTGGTTTAACACAGTGCATGTGTACAGATAGAAAAAGAACATATTGTTTGTCAAAGTTGTTTTATTATAAAGGGCATATGTAACTTTGAAGCAGATCTCAACCATGAAATATCTCTTCTTCTTTTTTTATAATAATTATTTTCCTCTCTCTCAGGTATTTGATCTGCTGTGGAGACTTGTGAGTCATGATGTCTGGTTCACTTGGGAAAGATTGGAGTACCTCACCCACAACGACGATAAGATTCTCTGCGAGGTTCCCTTTGAGGTGAGGCAAGCAAAACTTTACAAGAATGTTAAGTCCTGGTAAAGTTTTATTAAAAATGATTCATGAACTTTCTCAATCTCATGAAAATGGTTTGCTCTCAAAGTCACTTTACCCACACAGAGGATAAGATTCTACGCGAGGTTCCCTTTGAGGTGAGACAAGCAAAACTTTACAAGAATGTTCAGTCCTGGTAAAGTTTAATTAAAAATTATTCATGAACTTTCTCAATCTCATGAAAATGGTTTGCTCTCAAAGTACACTTTACTTTTATATGTCAGGTAGGAATAGAAATACATGTTGTTTAACACCTTGGACCAGGTTTTAAGCAACTTTTACGCGTCATGAGGTATTTGTATGATCCTTACTTTTGATAGCCATCATCTAAGATTATCAGGTAACAACTTTTGATGTAAATATATTTTCTATTTTATAATTTTAGAACATATTTTTGTAAAAGGAAGCATATAATACAGGGACAAATTGATGTTCTATTTGGAAATAATAATCTTTTTGGCATTCTTCACACAGAAAAGGCAAAATTTATTACCTTTCTTTTCATTTATTGTATTTGTTTTAATTCTTTGTTTATACTCTCATTCACCTTTTTGTTTATTCGTCTATGTACCTTTTTAGTAGTTGAATTAATTGATTTATATATTTTCCTTTTTTGTTTGGGTACAGTGGACACCAAAACCTCCCCCTGAGAAGAAAAAGAAAAAGAAAGTTTCGTACAACAAATCCTTCCTTTCCGGATTTGGAGGTGCTTCTTTGATATCAGACGGTCTGCCAGACAGTCCGGTAAGTCTTTGAAATGAAACCTGATACACAGCTGCACAGCTTTACTCTTACGCTACGTGATCATG
This sequence comes from Strongylocentrotus pallidus, assembly GCA_030265145.1. Taxonomy (NCBI): domain Eukaryota; kingdom Metazoa; phylum Echinodermata; class Echinoidea; order Camarodonta; family Strongylocentrotidae; genus Strongylocentrotus; species Strongylocentrotus pallidus. The sequence goes on from JARBES010000122.1 coordinate 10,585,125, forward strand.
CTGGATTGAATTGAACTAGTTTGATCTGGATCAATCTTGGTATTGAGCTACATGTAGTGGTTTGACATACTGTAGCATCAGATTTTACTGGTTTGAGCTAGTTTGAACTACTTTGTTCTTATTCAATCTTAGTTTTTAGCCAGTTGTTTAAAATAGCATCTCACAGCACTAGATTGAACAAGTTTTAACTAGTTTAAACTGGATTTATCTGGTTTAAACTTATATAAACCAAAGAACCTAATCACACTTATTTGAGCTACACATGTATTTGAACTGGTTTGTTCTTCTTTGAACTATTTGTCAAACTTGCTTGAAATTTAGCGTGATATTCAATGATTGCTAAAAACATAATTTTGGCCCCAACAGAACCTGATATTTTGAAAAACTAAGGGACTTAAAGAAGAGTACACAATAATTATTTGAAAGCAAAAAGAACAACTTACTTTTAGAGACAAAACTTTAAGTGGTTTAATGTGCTTTGCTGTGATTTAATTTTTGCACTTGTACAAATGTAAAATTGTATAACTGTATGTATATGTTTAAAAACTATTCTTAACAACAAAAAAATATATATATAGGTATGTTCTGTTGCTTTATGCCTTCCATCATAGCAAATTGCCAACTTATTTGCCTTTCTCCTATTGCATATTAAACCATATTATTAAATTTTGGCTTCAATCTTTCTCCCAATGTATTTTATAAGTATCATTGTGCCCCTAAGAGCCATTATTTTTACTTATTTTTTTGTATGTGTATATTGTAGACAAATGTTGCCAGTTTTATGTACTGTTGCTTGTCATTGCTTTAATAGCATGTACATGTACATGTACTTAATTGTAAATCGTGCCTTAATCATGTTTAACCTTGCTTTTATTTTGCTTGCTGTGTTCACTTCACACATGATTTCTTTTCCCATCACCCTTATCATTGCGTAATGTGAGCAGAACCCGTTTGAAAGCCCTCCCGAATCCCTGCTCTCCACTGCACCCTCTACCCCTACCCCTTCCCCAACCCTTCCCCCTTCCCCGACCCCGACCCTTCCCCCTTCTCCTACCCCTACCCTTCCCCCTTCCCCTACCCCTACCCTTCCTCCCTACACCCCGAGCTCTGCCGGCTCAGTGAGATCATTTGGGGTAAGTTTCACGTGTTGATTTGCTTTAATTTGCACTCTAAAGGTCGTTTTTAATTTTGTTATTTAAAGAGAAGGTTGAGTTCTGGGGAGAGGTGAAAAACAATTTGTGAGCGTTTTCATTGTTATTATGCAAGTGTGGAAGAACAACGGAGAAAAATTGTTCCCTGAAAAGTTGGGCTCTTCAAATGCCTTCATATTCTAGATATGAAATGTAAATGCTTAAAAATGAGGACCTCATTTATATGCCACATGTTTTGTGTAGTCCCATATACATCTTTCTTTGTACAGTGCTTGCTACTTTTACCAAGGCTGGGACAAATTTCTTATCATTTTGATGATTCCAGAACCTTGCAGTACACACCAATACTTATACGCTGCATGATCAACTTTTTCTGATTGATTCCACACTATTTCTTTCAATCGCATGACCGGAACTCAACTTTATCTTCAAATGAAAAATAGCTTGCTGTCATTTTAATTCCTGTCACGGTACTTCATGTTTGTTTGATCCAATGAATGTTAATAAATTGATGAGAAATCACAGAAAAATTGCATATGTGCCTAGAAAAGCATAAACTGAATTAGGCGAATGTTGGACGAGATGTTTTATTACTTGGCCAGATTGACCCTAGTCTCTCTGCATCTCTTCTGGCCTATTATTTGCATTCCATGCTTTCATTATTTTTCATTTTTAAACTTTATTTGTATTTTTTAACAATTCAGTATAGGTACATGACTTTCTTCATGTAAAACATGAATGTTGTTGAAAGTGGGAGATGTTAGAATTTGATTTACCGGTATCTCATTACCAGTATTCATTATTAGGCCCTACCCCAAAACTTATTTTTGGGAAAATCTAAGGGAGTTTATCATTCTGTGTTTCATATTTTTCCAAGTATCTGGGTATTATAAACATTATTTTGCATCAAAAATATCATTTTAAATCAAAAATATTATTTTACATGATATTTGGTTGCCTAAACGTTCTAGTAGGAATTGCACATTGATTTAAATATTTAGTTTGTAATGAATTGGACAAACTTGTACTTGACCATTTATATTTATAACAAGCCTTTGATCATCTAAGGTGTATAATATTGGCTTTTACAAGTTTGTTATATTTTTCTGTCTTATTGCTCATCTACTCCATGGAAACATATCATTTTAGAGGGTTTCTTTCATGCTAATTACTAACCTAGCTATTATAAACTGTAATAAAATTCCTTGACAAATCTTTTAGTTGATATGCTTATTATTGGTTTAAGTATCAAGGCTCTCTCAGTTCCTGTCTTTTTCTTCCTCATGGTGATTTGGTTACAACTGAAAAAAGGAAAAAGACATTAACAATTCATTGGTCTCGGTCATACAGCACTAGTCTATGTTTCTAGACACTTTATCACAAACATTCACCTCCCAACGAACAGGAACCTGAAAGTCCTCCTCCTCCGGAGATCAAACACATCCGCTTTCCGGGAGAAGATTTCTGCAGGAAGTTCAAGAAAAAGTCTCAACATCGACCGGACCCAGAGGAGTGCATCTTGGAGATGGTCACGACCATGCTAAATGTGAGGGCATTTAGTTTATTATAAGTTCTTTGAATGTGGTGGGGGTTATTTTACCTGACTGCTAAGAAATCATAAATGCTTGTAAGTAAGCAACCAGACGGCCGACAGCTTTAGGTCCTATCGGAGGGACCTGGTAATGAGGATTAATGCTTTACCAAAGGGCACTAGCGCATCGACTTGGTTTCAAACCTGGGTCACCGGATTATGAGACCACTGCTCTACCAACTGAGCTATCGCGCCTCCTGTTTTTGTTTAAAAGGAAAGTCCTCCCTCAGACAACTTTTGGATTTAAAGCCTATATCTGCCCTAGTTTGGCCAGGAGGGTTTAGACCTCCCTGCATGGTCACTGACAGGTATAGTTATCTCATCAAATCAGCTCTCAATTAACATTACAAAAGGGGATCATGGGGGAACAACGGGACCCGCTTAGGCATTGTTTGCTATATAGAGGGCACAAGTAGCTACAAGTACATGAGCATTTGTGTACATCAATAACCCACTTCTTGTGATGGCCAAAATTAAACTGATTGAATCTTTGTGCAGCATAAAATGTATGACCATTCGGTACAGTGGTCTGAAAATCAAGACTATTACTTATTGGCTCTATAGCTCCTAAGTCGATTTGACAACTAATAGTCGTTATTTT
>JARBES010000122.1:10618859-10629495 GCA_030265145.1 Strongylocentrotus pallidus
CCGTGTCCAAAACTGGTCTTTACCTTTAAGAAAAAAAGTATCTACAATATCCCATACAACATAACTGACAGAGCTTTACATAAAATTTGCCATAAAATCATGTTAAACAAACATGAAGAGTAACTATGATTTTTTTTTTTTTTTTTCATTTAAAAACCATTATTTCTAGAAGTTTTTCATGGATTTATAGGAAGGATTTGGAATATCTTTAAATGCGTGATTACCAGTATTTCATCCATCTACTTGGCTAATCACATATTTTACTCCATACATGTAAATTCAGGTATGGGAATTGCATTTTTTTATATTTATATATGAAAATCACCTTGAGGGAATCATGTAAAATCCGACAAGTTAACAACTAAATTATTCATACCCCTTGCAAATTCATGTTATTTGTGTTAAACTCAAGAATGAAATAATACTTTTAGAGAATACATTCTCGAGACACATACTATCAGGAGAAATCAATTTTTCATGTAATCAAAAAATTACAAAATTTGGTAAGGGTATGAATAATGCAGTTGTTAACTGTATTTGTATTTTATTCATTTGAAACGGAAATATGTATGATACTGTAAAAATAAAGTACTTCTATCTTTTATGCACCTTTTTTGTACAGCCTATAAATAATGTATTATAGCAAAGAGTAATAGTCAGCGGGAATGCTGACTAAATAAAATCATGGAATTAATGAAATTTCAAACTGGTAAAAGAATTGTATTTTGTTACTGGATTTGTTGAGTTGTACATGAATAAAGATTGTCCATTAAGTTCATGCATTCATGCCACTTACTTTGTTGAAAAAGTGTTTACAAGAAATTAACAGGCTGTAGTTTATGACCATTCAAGATACAAATCAACATATACAACCTTATCACAACCAGTAAAACTTTAGGGGCGGTATTAAATTTAATATTCAAGTCAGAAATATGAATACTTTACTCAGTGTTCAGCTTAGGTAAAATACTTGGCTAACTTGTTGTTCAGTTGAAGCTTTTGCAAAGTATTTTACCTAAGTTTAAGGCAGCTCCCTGGCAGACTATCATTTTGGAGGCCTTGAATGTCAGATATATGGTCTTTATATGCAGTCATCATAAGCTGCGCACAATTACATTAGCGTGCATTTAACTTGAGGTGTTAATTGGTCAGTATTTCTTATAGAAAATGTAACGTAACAATGCTTATCAGCAAGTATTTTACCTGAAAGTTAGCTTACTAGAGTAAAACGCTCGGATGTGATCTTAATACAAGTTAATTAGACAAGTAAAATACTGGCTTTATCCACTTAGTGAATTGAATGCAGCTCCTGGGCCCATTGCATAAAACTTACCATTGATGGTAACTTTGCCATCAATGGCAACTACAATAGTAACAGGGCTCAACAGCCAATCAAAATCAAGGTTTCCATGATAGTTACCATTGATGGCAAAGTTACCATCAATGATAAGTTTTGTGAAACGGGGCCCTGGTCAAGGTTTTCTGCCTGTCAGTCACATGCACAACAAACACATATAAATGACATATCCTCATGATGAAACATTCTTTCCATATTAGCATGATGTTTAATGATATAACAAATACAAAAATAGATTGCTCATTAGATTATAATCTTTGTTAGTATCTCTATGACTGGCCTAAATGATACAAATAATCATCAAAAAATACATTTGGTACTGTTTCACAAAATATACTGTTCTAGATCTGCTTGCCCATATATATATATACCATTTAGTTTTCATTGCACTTAACATGAATGCTGAAGAGTTTCTCATTGATTTTTTTAGAACAAAAGAAGATAAGACATTAAGTACATGTATCAATATCAAAGTAAAATAAAATCAGAAAAAATATCTTTAAGGAAAATATAAAAATGACCTGTACAATTGTTAATGTGCAAAATTAGTACGACTGAGATGAATATAAAAGCATAAGGGTAAATGTTGAACTACACAGGTCCATTAATAAACAGTAATTTGATTTGGAATGATAAAATCTATATTGATATACATGTAATTATGGTTATGACGAAATAGTTATATTCAGTAAAATAGACTCTTTATGTATATATTCCAACATTTTGTTTTTACAGGAAAAGGTAATGATCATTTTTGTGATTTTGAAAGTAGAACTAGGTAAGGCAGTGAATAAAAGGAAATTCTTGATGATGATGATGATGGTGGTGGTGGTGGTGGTGGTGGTGGTGGTGGTGGTGGTGGTGCTGATAGTGGTGGTAATGATGGTGATGAGATGTTGATAATGATGATGATGATGTTGATGATGACAGTGATGTTGGTGATAATGATGATCATTCTTTCTTGGAAGAATAATATCAGGAAAATAGGATAGAGTAAGATTTAATGAAAAGATTGATTCAAGCTCATAATACAGATTTCAGAATTAGAATGGGTCAGAAAATCCAGTAGACACTAGACACTCTTATATTCTGTTCACTAGAGCCTACCCATTTGAGAATTCAATTTAGTGAGACTTACAAGTTACAAGTACTGGTAATTTACATGTCCATGCAGTTCAAATGAGTTTGATAAAACACAGAGGTAACGATCTGAACCTGTAAGTACATCAAGTTGCATATACATGTACACATATCAGAAAAGTACTTTTATTTAGCAAATATATAAATTACGACTGGCGTTAGTGTGTAACCATTCCCTGTCTAACATAATTCATTATATTCCAGTAAGATAAATTACTACCGGTATTGCCCTATCATGAAGAGAAAAAAACTCACATGCAAAGTAATAACAAACTTGGACAAAGTCTGATACCACCTTTTTTTTGGCCATTTCCATAACCTGCTTTACACTTTCAAAGCTTTACAATGATACATGTACTCCACGAAAAAAAGTCACCTGAACATTAACGCATATATTTCAGTGTATAAATCTTGTCAAATAAACCCGTAGATTACACTATTAGCAAATTCGGAATACACTATTAAACTACATTGCATATCCATAATACATACTCATGTGCATTGTATGTTGAACATGAACTTAATAAAACACTTTAATCATAAATTTGAATTCATGAAAATATAGATCTACAAAATACACTAAACACATTATACATATTATACATTATACATTATACATATTTGACTTGTATGAAATAAGGTTTCTTCTTGTTAACAACAATCACTAAAACATTATACATGTATCAACGAAAACACTAAACACATTATGGATGACATAAGGTTTATTTTTAGCAGTTACTTAGTCATAACAAAATTGCATACATTTGTCCATATGTAGAGAGCACATGATTCATAATGGATTTATCTGGCACGGAGAATAGGAATAAGTAAGTACAATAATATGTTTTAAAAGTTGCTCAAGCTTGGGTATACAGAGGGCAGTACAAGGACGTGCGATACCTATGACATCTTCCGAATAGTGATCCCCAACTTGGCTACTTCACGAACGACCGAGTCTAGTCGTGCCGCCCCCGATTTATCCCTAGTTTCGATTGACTAATTTATTTTTTAAATATCAGATTTATTGATATGTGATTAATTAAATACATCTAAAAATGCACAATTTTATAGTTTAGCAAAATCGCAGCCTACACGTACATGATTTCACATTGTATGCCTTGTACCTACACTGCAAATGTTCATGCAGACTTCCTATGACTGTATTATGTACGATTATTATGGTATTACGCGCAATGTACACACTGAGTTTCCTTCAGGAGATCAGGTGGTGTCCGTGTGCTGCCCTCTATATACCCAAGCTTGACCATCTTTAAGTATATATTCCACAAAAGCAAGTTAATGAAAACATTTTTAGCAAATTAAAACACCACTGATATATAGTCATGTACACTGGTTTACGGGTGTACATGTACAGGTAAGTACATAAGTACATTCTTTGGAAACAAACCCAAACTAATTCAATTGCTGTCATCAATAAACATAGAATATCATGATTTTGTTTCATTTATAAATATTCTTAAGTGTGTTCCAATTTCTGAGTAGATTTTGCATATAGGAGATAGATGAAAAACATTGTCTGTTTGGATAACATTGTTGTTTCATTTATTAATGCTAATAAGTCTGTTCTCATTTCTAAGTAGGTTTTGCATATACATGTAGGACATAGATGTAAAACGTTGTCTGTTTGGATAAAATTTGTTTTATAAATGTTCTTAAATCTGTCACATTTCTAAGTAGATTTTGCATATAGGACATAGATGAAAAACATTGTCTGTTTGGATAAAATTTGTTTCAATTATCTATGTTCTGAAGCCTGTTCCCATTTTTAAGTAGATTTTGCATATAGTAAAACATTGTCTGTTTGGATAAAAATGTGTTTCATTTATAAATGTTCTTAAATCTGTTTCCATTTATAAGTAGATTTTGCATATAGGACATAGATGTAAAACATTGTCTGTTTGGATAAGATTTGTTTCATTCATAAATGTTCTTAAGTCTGTTCTCATTTCTAAGTAGATTTTGCATATAGGACATAGATGAAAAACATTGTTTTTTGGATAACATTTTTGCTTCATCTATCTATGTTTGTCAGTCTGTTCCTATCTATAAGTAGATTTTGCATATAGTAAAACATTGTCTGTTTGGATAAAAATTTGTTTCATTTATAAATGTTCTTAAGTCTGTTTTCATTTTTAAGTAGATTTTGCAAAAAGGACATACATGTAGATGTAAAAGCCAGAAAGGCATTAATTCATACACTTTAACACAGAGTTAACACTCTTCTGCCTCTGAACAGATCTTTTAAAGTACAAATAAGCACACAATTTACAATAAGTGCATCCATCCATTTGCAGAATAAACTACCAGTACATGCTTGTGAAAGACAAATACAGGTGAATTGCAAACAAATGTGCACTGATCAGAATATAGCTAAAGACACAAAAATCAGGTTCATTGTCATGAAATGCGACATCTACACGTACACATGTTCATGTGTTGTGAATTATGCATGAAATTGTATCAAGATAAAGAAAGAAAATTAATCATGACATGATTTCTTGAAAACGTATTTGTTAAACATGTTTCTATAAGTCTTGATGGCAGCATATTAAGAGGTGAACACTCTTCTTAAAAAAATCCTGGAATTTGTGTAAACTTGCCCTACAGTTTGTTCAGCATTCCTTTTTTTACGAAACATAGATTAATATTGTTTTCCATGTTAAATGACAGGCATTTACAAGTACATGGACGCGGGGTAGAAATAGAAAGATTGTAAGACAAGGAGCAAAAGAGCAAGATACAGAAAGAGATGAAACAAAAGAAGATAAATGTATTTGAATTCATTCTTCATAAACACAGGTTAGCTGTATCAATCCCATTTGATGACTGCATGCAAAGAAATGCATCTGCTGGTTGACAGAGAAAAGATTGATGCATGCTCATAGTTTCGTCTCCTGGTTGCCATAGAAACAAAAGATGCATGCCTTCTCAGAGATACAAAGTGTGTGGAATACATGGCCTGCAAATACGAGAGGTATAGAGTCAGCAATATATAACTTACTTGCAGTGGCTTGTATTTATAAAAAGCTAATGTTCAACAACATTTTTTTTTTAAATCCCTCTCTTTCTCTAGGTGCTTCTGAAATCTCAACTGATATTTGAAACAGAAATAAGAGTACATAGATCATTCAATCATGTTCATGCAAAATGCATAGAAGGCCCATCTCATGCCAATATAAGAAATCAAGTAAAAGATCATGATACAGTAAACAAATATATCATGCACTGAGAGACTCTAGTTGAAATTATGGGTCGAGGTGGTTGCTGAGGAAGCCATATTGTCACTAGTGGCTTGAAATAGTTCATGATATATTTGTTTTATATTTGTCAAACTATCCTTCATAACAATAAAGATAATGATGATAATAATACTCATTTCTGTCACCAAGGAATCCATAATTTCACAAGTGGCTTGAAATACCGATAGCACATTGATCTTGATTGATCGCATATCTATGGCTTCATCCATGGTAAAGTGCCCTGTACAATAGATGACGTCTCAGTATAGTACTATTTTTCTTATTGGTAAATTCATAGCAATGTTATGTTATGTCACATGATGCTATGCTGATCAATCACTGAACAGGATTTCATTCATCAAAAATATAATAAAACTTACCACAAGGGAATATAATGCAACCTGCAGACTGAAGTGCTGAACTCCATGCCAAAGACTGATGACAAACACTGCATATCCTATCAAGGATATAGACATGTGAAGAAAAGAAAAAAGTTGATTAATATCCTTATCGCTATCATTATTTCCACAATCAGCAGCATTTTGTTGTCACCATTCTTATGATCAACATTATCCTTACTATCATATTAATCACAAATCACTGATTACCATCACCAACATCATCAATCACCACATCATCACAGACAATTGCCATCATCTCCACTACCACCACCCCTACCATCAGCATCATCATTATCATCATCCCCACCATCATCACCATCATCATCATCATCATTATCACCATCAATATATCCATTACATACTCTATATGCATTGTAACAACAAAGAGCCTGTTTGGGATTCTGTTTGAAATCTTTAGTGACATGAGACTGTGTTATTAATTTGATTTTGCTTCTTACCTGCCTAGGTTAGTAGTCCGACCCCAATGAGTTCCAGGATCTTCAATGTAGAGCTGTCCTTGACTTAAAAGCTTCTGTGCTTTATGGACCTACAGATGAAAAAAGACAGACTAGATAGAATTAAAGTAGTCACCCGAAGAATCAAAAGTCTTTTTAATTGATGCAAAATAAAATATCATTGCAAAGCGGAAGCCTTACTGATCAAATATAACAACTTCCCTCTTCAAAATATGTTTGGGGCCCGCAGTAATCATCTCTCAAAAATGTATATTTTAAGATCCAGATTTACTACCTTCAGCGGTCCTCCGTAGAGCGTCAAGATTTGTGACGTCGCATGTGAGAAACAGCTAGCCACAAAATTGCATTTCACGCCTTTCCATATCTATATGAATTTTCAGCAAATTATTCATTTTTCAAGAGAAAATCTTTCCATCCATACATAATTTGTCCATAATTATCGGTTGTCATCAATTTTCTTCGGGTGACTACTTTAAACAAGCGCATTGTCTTTGCAGGATGGATATTCCCAGAAACTAAGACATAAACAAGTTAGACAACAATAACAGGTACTTGTACATGGGAGCATGCCAATCTTTATCATATATTTTTTGGACAAAAATCATACAAGAATCATTTTATAGAAATTCAAAACTCTGTGTATTGTAAACCTAACCAAATTTCAATCCAGACTGTAACTTCTGTAAGAAATAGAAACTATTTTGTTTCCATCTTTGTAATGTGGCTGTGTCAATCCCACAGATTCTTGCAGATAAATGAGGTGTGTGGACTGCAAAAGAACTTACATGTACATGTACAATGTAAGTACATGTTTACAGTATTTAGTGTTCTATTCATGTATGTCTTTAAAGGGGAAGCTCACGCTGATATAAAGTTGGTTTTAATAGAACCAAACAAATAAGAGAAACAGGTGAGTGAAAGTTTTAGCTAAATCTATCAAAGATAAGAAAATTACTAATTTTTGAAGGTGCGATCAATCAAAAACAAAGTGGCAACTCAGTGACGTATCTTGTAAGGTCTCCTCTCATTTGCTCTTTTGTCTGGTATATATTTTGGGGCTCTGAATCAAAAGATATTGAGGCAAGCCACAAAATGTGGAATGATTGTTGCGTAAGGTAACATAGTCATTGATTTACCCTCTCCCCCTCGCTACCGGTATCTCCACACCCCTGGTACTCCTTCATGATGGTGTGTTGAAGCACTGGCCCTAGGAGGGGCTGTCGTTTGGACCAGAGGTAGGTATCTGTGCCTTCCAGCATGGCATGGCTTAGCAAGCTGCAAAGGGAAAAGGAGTATATGAAGTTAGTGAATAAATAAATGATAATAATAATATCAATACTAATAATCATCATCGTATCATCACAATAACAGCAATACCAATAATAGTGAAAAATAATAATAACAATAATAATAATATCAACAATGTTGTAATAATAATTATGAAAATAATAATAATACCAATAATAACAGCAACCATAAAGTAACACTTAAAACTAAACAATGTTTCTAAGTGCTGTACTATTAGAACCCAGGCATTAACCAACCGGACCCTGAACCTATAATCTTGCTAAAGCTGCTTAACCAACTGCCTACAGAAACAATTTGGCCCCAATAGTAAGCCTATGGAATGACAAAATTCACTTTTTCTTTTTATAACCCCACTGTACTACTTGTAACTACTTGCTCCCTCTATATAGAAATCAATGCCAAAGCGGTGCCCGTTGGTCCCCCATGATCCTCTTTTTCTTATGTTAATTGAGAGCTCAGTTGATGAGATAACCACCTGTCAGTGACCAAGCTGGGTGGTCTAATCCCTCCTGGCCAAACTAGTACAGACAGGCTTTAAATACTCAAACATAACATGAAATAGCATGAAATAGAATGAAAGGAAAATGTACAAAGAGTCCATCTCACCTCTGTCTCTTCTCCCATACGTTGGAATAGATACACATCTGATGGAACTCTCTACTGAGGAACCCCTCTGGGACCTGAACCTCCCTCAGCAGCTTGACCCCTTCTAGAGCTCCTAGACGACTGACCAATAAGAGGGCTATCCTCTGCCATGTGACTGTAGGTGACCAATCAGAATCAATTAATGTTGAGTGTGAACAAGAGGGGCCTGGCTTCTCTATTCCATTCTGTTGAGGAGTGCTCGTTTCTTCTATGCCTTCTTCTGATTGGCTGGTAACTCTCTTTTGGCTATTTGATGCCTCTAAAAGACTGTTCGATTGGCTATTCCTGGTCTCTCTGTTGTCTCTGTCACCTACAAACCCATCTGATTGGTCAAAAACTGTGCTATGTTCAACGTTCTCTGTCAAGTTTTCTGATTGGTCATTTGGCTCGGATGGCTCCATAATTGACCAATCACATTCAGGCTGGCTACTAGGGGAGAGTTCATCCTCCGTTCCCTCCATCTCCTGCTTCCCCACTTCGATGATGACATCTGATGTCACTCCCGATGTCACTGACGTCCTCACAGCACAAGGTGACAGAACTGCTCCACAATTCAAACATCGTCTTCCTGACAAATCGTTCCCTCCTTTTCTTGATGGCTGGCATATCTTCATCCATTCCAAGACCGTTCTCCAATCTCCCTCAGTTGAAGGAATCAAGTCTACAATAAAAGAAACAAAAAAATATGAAATGAAACTTGGGTGTTGTGGACGAGGTATACCCACTACTTCAGAGATCTCCAACAGTAGCGCATTCTTCTTGCTGTTGTTTTTGTAATCGGGTCATGTCATGTCATAAAAGTATGGGGGTCCTAAAAAAACGAGGCTATAACAAATGGGAACAAATGGGAACAAATATAAGGGGGAAAAAAAAATCAAATGTGTATTTGATTCTGTGAGAACATATATTCCATTATCAGCAGTACCATCGTTAACAAGTTCCACAGCAAAAATTAGGAATATAGTCTATTTTCACTACTTTTCACAGAGAACACTTTGGAAAAAGAGAGGAATCTAGGGTTGAAAACAATAGCTTGAGTGCAAGAACGAGGCGTTGTGGCGTGCGCCTGTAATCCAGCTAACAATGGAAGTTACAAACTAATTCAGCCAAGGACGCAGGTTCGAAACTGAGTCACATCTTTCGTATGGTGACGTTAAAGGTCGATTCCCAGACGTAAATAATCATATCTGATTGACACACGTCTGTAAAACCCAATTACAAACACACACAGAAATAGGAATCATTCCTCCAAAATAGGAATGGCTGGTAGCTATGCATACGTTTACCACCCTCACCGTTATCAATCAATGCAGCATCTCCCAGTTGTATGCAGATCTTCAGAGCATCCATCTTGCGATCTCTCTTCCTACCCATCAAGGCGACTACCCCATGCCAGTAGCCCACCCTCGAGAAGAGCGGCAACAGAACATCTACATGAGCACTGGTAGAGGTCAAGATCAGGTCAAGGATTTGGTCATGTGACCATTTGATCAGGTGACCACCAAGCCTGGATGAAGAAAAAAGCAAATTAAAAAATTAAAATTAGAAATAACATAAAGATGTTGCAAGATATTAATAGAATGTAGGTGAGGTCAGATCAAACCAGATGCAGTGTACATAAACAGAAGCACTGAATAGTCAGATATCAAAGAATTTCGGTCAAATTTTTTAATAAATCTAAATATACAAGTAGAGGCATTGTGGAAAAGTTACTTTATTCACTCAAATTTCATGAGGTTGAGCGGACAAATCCTAGCACAGTACTAACACGCTTTGGCACAACATTAAATCTTACAATGTTTGTTTAAGACAATTATGCTATGCTGATGGCCATATCAACATATTGGATAGTAAGCAAATAACTACTGTTGGTGAAGGTGATGGGACAAACTTATCACTTCCGAGGCAATCTGGATGTAGCTATCTTTCCGAAGCGAAGCTGAGGAAAGATAGCGTATACATTCAAATCGCTGAGGAAGTGATAGTTTGCCATCGCCTGAAACCAAAAGGTGATTATTTGCTTTATATTCCACATCAGAAACATTTCAC
>JARBES010000122.1:10851787-10866123 GCA_030265145.1 Strongylocentrotus pallidus
TCTCTCTCTCTCTCTCTCTCTCTCTGTCTATCTCTCTCTGCACGGACCACCCCTCTCTCTCTCTCTCTCTCTCCCTGTATATCTCTCTCTCCCCTATCCATCTCTCTCTCTCTCTCTCTCTCTCCCTATCCATCTCTCTCTCTCTTCACGTCCCACTCTTTACACATCTACTGTAGATAAACATGTCAGAGCTGAATACCACCGGCTACGATTCTTCCGGTGTTGATTCTAGATTTGATTCTAGATTGGGGGGGGGGGGGCATTTAATTCATTATGATTCAGGTACACATACAATTTCAACCAGCCACTCATACTTAGCTTTATCTTACTATTGACAATTATTGACAATATAAATGCTTATATAATTTTTAAAATGTAAACAAAAATACTAGAAACATCATCATGATACAACAATCAAATACCACTTAATAATGAATAAAACTAATGAGTCGGGCTTGAAGAAATGTCAAATCAATTCGTTTCATCAAAAATAATAGTGAATATTAACAATAAAATAAACAACAGTAAAATATTACACTCATAAAGAGAACATTCTCCGCCAAGTCGACATTCTCCATGTGCGTTTACGAAACGAACTGTAAAGGTGAAAACCCAAAACGTGAAAAGAGCCTCTTGTCGAAAAGCAATAATATTTGTTTTAAGTGATGCTCAATATCGAAGAAACTTTGTTTTTTGCTTAAAGGTGGCTCATAAAACTAGAATATGTTATTCACTGAAACATTCCAAGACTTCGTTATCACCATATTTTTTCGTAGTTCATGTTTTGTCAAAATTAGCCCTAATTTAGATTCTCGCAGTCTGGGAAGTAAAATGTCAATAGCCCTCAAAATGTACCCCTCGTTAACGAAATTCACTATAGTCGTTCATACCTATTATGATGTTGGTTGAGTAAATAGAAATCTGGGGCCTCCATCTCCGCAGCTCTTCTCTCCCTCATTCCTCTCGCCCTCATTCTCTGTCCTTCATTGGTCTATATAACAAATGTAAGGGCACACATAGGCAGCGGGTGGTCAATTGAGGTGTTAAACACAAAGTTGAGTTCTCGGTCATGCCAATCAATTGAGAGAGAAAAGGTTTAGACAATTATTCCAAATGGTTATTGTGTAGTTAAAAAAAAATATATTGTGTCGTGTTTTCTCCGAATCATCAAAATTATAATATATTGATTATAAATTTATTCGGATCACACACAATATTTACACCAAAAGTGTTGCCTCGTAATTCATTTCGAAGCTGCAAAAATTTGATCAGTAATTTAAATTTAAAAAGCAGTTAAAAAGAAATCCTTTTCACAAATCCTTTTCACAAGACATTGCCACAGTGATATTTTCCTCATTCGAATGAATTTAAAAAAAAATCAAAGCTTAAAAATAATTTTCACCGTTACCTGAACCCTCTCGCCTTCTCTTAAAAAAAAAATTGGTACCATTCCAATCATGGCGTAAGGCTACACCAAGTCCCAACTGAGGGCAAGTGCCAGTTCATGATTTCTTATAATTGACAACAATGTGCTTGTATTGGGTACACAAGGGACCACAGACAGCTGGTGAAAACCTTTCGATCGCGAGGTCAAAGGGGACAGTCTTTAAGTCAAATTCAATTGAGGGCTGGCGATTAAATGGTAGTCAGATCATCACGTGATTAACTAATGGCATTCAGACACCGTCTCATACAAGAGGGGTATTATGAGACAAGTAGGTGAACCACGCTGTGAATATTACACATATAGTATATATGAAATTAGCTTCATCAACCTCCACCCTCCATATCCAACTGACAGAGGGAATATAAACCATTTGCCAAACCCAGCTGTCAGATCTGCAACATCTTATTACAAATATTACCATCAAGGTCTTTACCAAATTTACTCTCCACCCGGGACGTAATGATTGCAATGTCTGTCACTGTCTCCTCAATTTCGGTCATTGCCTACAGAAGAATATGTGACCAATCCTTATTTTTTATACTGCTATAAATTTTAATTTATAATATCACAGGGCATATCATTTTATAGAAAATTACTGAAATCATATACTAAAGGGATCATCCGGGTGACAAAATTACGTGAAGAAGGCTCGATTTTTATTTTTGTTATACTTTTACTGTATCAAAAGAATTTTTATAATACATTTGATTTTGATATTTCTAAAAATCTTTAAAATAAAAAGTGAGTGGCGATGATCGTTTGTTAGAAATACCAATTCAATTAAAAAAAAAATATGCATGTAATGGGTCATGATTTTGTGTTTTATTGTTATATGATCCGAAGAAAATGTATTTTTTATCATCAGATTAATATTATATATACATCCAAAGCAAATACCAAATTTATGATTGTGCTTTACATGTAATTTACATGTTATTTTACAATCTTTGTTATGGCACAACATACACAACCCAAATTATTTTTTATAAAACGATTTTACAAACAAGCGAGCAAACAAACAAACATTAAGAACGTGGAAAAGCAAAAAAGGTCACTGACCTATGATGTCTGCCCCAGTAAAATATGTGATATAATCATGAATCTTCTCTTTATATTTCCCACTGGAAGAATAATATGTTCACTATGCAATATCAGAGGTCATGATGCATCGAAGTGTTCTCACTTTCCAAATTCTAACACAGCCTGTCAACAAAATAGCCTTGTACTCGATTATAGTATTGGATTTCTCTCCATATGACGTTTGTATGTTAGATAATGTAGATAAAATATAACGATATTAGTCAATATTATGTACATACAAGATTTTGATTATCTTAATTATTATCTTTGATAATGTTACTTATCTTTGATCAAAATAATTCAATCAACATTTAATAATCATGAGTGCAAAAGAAAACAAATTATAGGTGGAACCATAAACTAACGCTATGTTCGTTGGCAAATGATTAACAAGATAAGTAAAATATTACGGTAAACAAACGGGATAGAAAATAGCAATATGGAATAAACTATGTTAATGTGTATTGGAACGCCTACCAGATAGCTAAGCGCATACCATACCACGGGCAGATGGCCTCCGCTCTCGTAGGGGGCAAATGCATTAACCCTACGCTTCTTCGAAAACTTTAGGGTGCACAGATAGATCACAGCTGCGACCTTGTTCGTCTTTAATAGCGTTCGCGTACAAGCGCGTGTAGCCCGGCGCACGCTGGCGAAGTACCAACCATTCTTTGCCCATATAGAGTGGTAGGAAGGCGCCTGTGGTATGCGGACGACTTATCAAGCGGGGCGTAATGCTCACCCGCCCACCAGCTTTTTAACCCCAATGTGATTGTAGATCTAACGCGTAGAGATTAGACCGCAGCTGACGCCGGGGTGTGTGTGGACACGATAGCTTAGGATAGAGGGGTAGGGATGGGCAGAGAAGAGGGCTGCGTGTGGTCGTGTGCGTGTGAGCGTGTGTGTGTGTGTGTGTGTGTGTGATGGAGAGAGTGAAGGGAGGGGAGAAAGAGAAGAAGGACAGTCTATTATTATTATCATGGGGATGGGATCATGTTCATATTAATGATCAAATAATGACAATAATAATAATAATAATAATATTAGCAATAATAATAATATTAACAATAATAGATAAGCACAATCATCATTATAAAGATTAGCACAATGATTATTGATTATTACAATGCATCCGACGACAATATATACTCTCCCCATCTTCCTCTTCCTCTTCTTCTTCATCCTCTTACTACTACTACTACTCCTACTACTACTACTACTACTACTACTTGTACTACTACTTCTGCAGCTACTTCTAATGACCATATGAATCATTTATAATGTATGGTTTCAAATAAAGGTTTTATATATTCCTATTAAGTGAGAACGAAAGAGGGAAAGACATTTAAATAGACTGAAATTGCGTTAGAGCGTAAGGGTGCCGGGCTTGGAGAAAGAAATAGAGAGAGAGAGAGAGAGAGAGGGGGAGGGGGGGAGAGCGAGGCAGAGAGAGATTATATATGGAATTTGTAAATATAGAAAATATATTTCTCTCGGCTTTAGTTTATAACTATAATGAATATAAGCATGATTTCATTATAATTCTGATTTAAAGTCTAAACATATCGTTCAAATATTTGTTTAGAATCACGATTAATAATCAAACAGCAATGGCATTAATCCAAGTGTACTCGTATTACTTCTACTCCTAGTACATGTATTACTCCTACCACTACTACTACTACTACTACTACTACTACTACTACTACTACTACTACTACTACTACTACTACTACTACTACTATTACTACTACCCCTAATACTACTGCTATTTATTGTAAAATAAGTGGTAATATATTTACCCCTTTCCCCCAGCTACGGCAGCTGTTAACCATCATGTTGATTGACATTTTGTGACATAGATGTTGACATGGTTGAAATATTTTAACGGGGTTGGAAAGGGGTGGGGTGCAAATATAGGGCGATATGGAATGAAAGGATAGTGACATCTGAATTCAATTTCATATGTAATAATGTACAATATATAAAGTTTTGCTTTACTTTCTTACATTTTGTCCATTCCTGTAGCCTATTACTTCTTTGTCACTTCTTTGTATATTATTAAAGTTTATTTGGTTATTTATACGGACCAATAAATAAGATGTAGTTTGTTAATCTATTGATTATCTGCTAAATATTTTGTATAATAATGATAATAACAGTGTAAACTTATAGAGCGCACATAACATCCAGTTCTCTTTAATGCAAGTAAAGTATATGTTCATTTGATAATATAGTTATACCATTAGAAACTCAAAAACAGTTTGCAACATTTGTATCACCCATTTCAATCATCAGCTTGCGTATTTTGTAATTTTCCGCTTATCTGGATAATGATATATGATATTTAGAATTATTGTTATTTTCTATTTAGTACCACATTATTCTAATTACCGTGTAATGTGCATGCACTATACAAAAAAATACAATATCATTGTTCTTCTTCTTATTATTATTATTCTAGTTGTTAAGCATTACTTTTGTACTAACGTTGTCATTTCATTTTTCTCTTGTCTTTCTTTTCTTGTCCATCTTAGTAATCTACCAAAATGCCTCCTCTAGGTGGTGGAGCGAAATGCTCACGATGCGGAAAGTCGGTGTACGCCGCAGAGGAGATCAAAACTAACTCATACTCCTACCATAAAATGTGCCATAGATGCTGTAAGTCCCTTATTTTCAACATTTGCATCGAAATAACAGTCACATGATTTTTTAATTTACCGCTTAAAGATGGTTTCTCTCTTTTGCAGACTTACAAATCTGAGGTTCTATGAATCCAGTGGTATATTGAAGAGGTCTTTTATTAGGAACCTCCCACAAAAAGGAAAACAAAAATCCTACAAAGAAGTTTCAGAAACTTTCACTGTAAAATTTCACACACGATATCTGAAGGATATATTTCATACACTCGCCAAGTTTCTTGGAGATTGCACAAGTTAGCAAAAGGGAACTATTGCCTTTAAAGGGAAATCGTAGTTTTTGCCAGAAATTGAGCATATCGGACTAAATGGTGTAAAATCCTTTTGCTATGAGTGTAATTAATAATATCTGAAAGTGTCAGAGACATAGGGTGGTATTCCGGTAGCGTGTACTAAGTTAGCGCGTACTTAGTTAGTCCACACTATTATGGAGTGCCTGTTGCAAACTCATTTACCCTGTACAGATTATTTTAATCCTTCAATGAAAAGTGTCCAACAAATTAATTTTGCAATGAAGTGGGAAGAAAAGATAATATGAGTATGAACTGAATTTTAACAAAGTCTTTGATAGATTATTTTTGTCATGAATATTGAAGGAGGAAGATAAAAACTAGCATTCTATAGAAGTGTGAACTAAAATTCTTGTTTAGTCTAGACTTAGTCCCGGGTTAACTTATGAGAATACCACCCATTGGACCTCTAGGGCACTCTATTGACACTACTTCATATGTACGTATACTGCCCTCTCCTGCTCACTGTATGAAACAATTTTCATAGCGATATGACAAATATTCCAAGCGGCAGAAGCTTTTGAAGGGCATTACAGCCATTTCTACTGGAGGAATATGTTTAACTGAATGACTGTAATATTGATTATCTGAATATATATATATTAAGGTACATGATTTAATCATAATATTTGATTTGTAAATAGTGTATATACTTTCATTGAAATATATAAACATCAAATTTGCATAGAGACTTTCTAACAAATCTGTGATTGTACTTAATGTGAAATAATGAAAGATTTATCATGGAGCTAACCCTCGATTGGCATGTTGCTATGTGTTAGCTCCAGTTACTAAATAATAATAATACAACTATAATAATAGTAACATTCGTATAGCGCCTAATTCTAGGTTTCTAAGCGCATTGACTAGACTAAGAAATTAATATACATATTAGTGAATTGGTAATATATTCAAACTTAATCAATGTCCCGGTGTCCCTACAATACATTTTTTGGGATGTATTTATAATATTTATAATAACAAATTCGTAATTTCACCATCGAATGTTAATAACGATTGATACTAACATTTAGCTATTACTATACTTGAGGATGATCATGGAATCTTTCTATCTTTTTTTTTCTTTCTATTTCCTGTCAGTCCTCTGCGAAACAGGGTTGGACTCCAAAACGGTGTCTCCCCATGAGGACGAGCTGTACTGCAAGAAGTGCCACGCCCGTAAGTTTGGTATCAAGGGTGTTGGCTTTGGTATCGGCGGAGGTTCACTGGGTATGGACGAAGGAGAACAATTAGGAAACGTACCCGACCCAAGCCTAAGGTAGGTCAATACAGAGAGAGAGAGAGAGAGAGAGGAGGGGGGGGGGGACGGTCTGGGCGTAACCCGCCCGTATTAGTTTGAAAGGGCGTTGGTTTTGGTATCGGTGGAACAATTGGAAACGTACCCGACCGAAGTATAAGGTAGGTCACTAGAGAGAGAGAGAGAGAGAGAGAGAGAGAGAGAGGCGGGGCAGAGGAGCAGAGGAGCCACACCCGTAAGTTTGGTATTAAGGGCGTTGACTTTGGTATCAGTGGAGGCTCATTAGGTATGGACGAAGGAAAACAACTAGGACAGGTAAGCGACCCTAGTAAACGGTAATTTACAGAGATATGGAAAGAGCAAGAGCAAGAGAGAGAGAGAGAGAGAGAGAGAGAGAGAGAGAGAAGAGCGAAGAGAGAAGAAGAAGAAGAAGAAGAAGAAGAAGAAGAAGAAGAAGAAGAAGAGAGAGAGAGAGAGAAAGGGTTAGGGGGAGATAAATAGAGTTATATACTTCAAAATTGAGTGCAGTATTTTATTGTAAACTAGCTGCGGTATGCATGCATTAATGAACATGATCACGATATTACTATCATATACTCTGGTAAATGTTAGTCATCATGATCTTTTGTATTTAATATATATTTTGATGTTGGCTTCATGACTGGAAAAATCTTAAACCTTTTCTTCGTTTTATAGGGGAGCACCAGCAGTTGCAGCAGCGTACGCTCACTCAGACCTGACGGGCGTCACCGGGGATGGAGACCGCTGCTCGAGGTGCGGCGGCTCGGTCTACGCCGCAGAAAAGAAGATTGGCGCCAACATGGTAAATTTGTCCGCCATTTTGAAAAATGAGAGAAAAAGAGTTTGTATTATGAAAACATACGGGTCCAATATCATTGTGATTTAGATACTCAAAATGTGTACGAAAATATGAGGAGAGACGGCAAATATTCAGTTTGTTGCCTTATTTTATTGCGTTTGACGTCAACTTTTTTTAGAAGGAGAGTGATTATATCTAGAATCCTTGAAATGAGGGAAAATCACTGTGAATCCATTCCAATTATGTTTTTTTTTACCAACGTCATCACCATCTGCATCATCATCATCATCATCACTCCCATCACCATGGCCATCATCATCATTAGTATAATCTCATCCTCATCATTATCATCACCATCATCATCATCATCATCGTCATTACTCTCAGTTTCCATACCAGTTTGTCATCATTTAGTCATCATCATCACCATTCCCATCATCATTCGCGGATCATTGAAACCCTCACTACAACTATCACCACCATCAACATCATCAGCAAATCATCAGAATGATCATCTTTATCATCATCACCATCATCACCATCATCATCACCATTCCCATCATCATTTCTGCATCATTGTCACCCCAACTACAACCACCACCACCATCAACATCATCAGCAAATCATCAGAATCATCATCTTAACATCATCATTACTCTCAGTTGTCATTATTTAATTATTTTTTCTTCTAGACTTGGCACTCCAAGTGTTTCACCTGCTTCATGTGCAACAAGCGCTTGGATTCCACCACCTTGGCCGATAAGGACGGTGAAATCTTCTGTAAAGGTGAGAAAACAATTACTGTCCCTCGGATAGGACACTAACTAAACGTATCCTATAGACAAGCTGGTAGTGGATGTGCAAGTTAAAGTTGATATTCTTTTGGTTGCATGTAGTTTTTCCGAACTTTCATAATGAAATAAAACCCTATTCCGTTTTCGTTATTATGAACCCTATTTCAATTTCGCAATTACGAGCCTTTGGAAAAGTGTACCATTATTCACTTTTTGAAATTACGAACCTTCGAATAAACAATGTACGCATCGTCTATGGCAACTTTGGATTCTTACAAAGAGCTTCTTGGGGTTTAACGTCGTATGCTTTTGTTATTATGAGAACCCGTACATGTGTACTATTCAAGATTCATTAAAATGAAAACAAAGCCCTCACGCGGATTTCGGTTTTCAAGTAATCATAGTAAAGTTACGTAGAGACAAAATACGGAAACAGTTTTTATAGGACTGTGCACATTTAAAACAAAATTGTAAATAGCACATTTACCAGTAATAAAATATTCTTTTTAATTTTGCTTTAACACGTGCAACTTAATTCTAAAATTGAAAGTGTGTAACATTTCTTTAACATGCTGGTTGAATTCGCATTTTCTTTATGATCGTCTATGATTTAATTCAAATTAATTTGTTTTTGTTTACAAATGATTTTCAACTTTTCTGCGGCATGAAGTTTGTGCTAACATGTTATTTCAAATGTTTTAGCATTCTTTATGAGAAGGCATATTTGTTTTGACAATATTGAAATGAATTTGAATGAACTTATTCGCGATATGAATTATCATGTAAATCAGAGCATGAAGCAGAGTCGATAAATGATTTGTGAACAATAATACGTTTATTTTCAATTTTTTTGTTGAATATGTGGATATGCAATACGATTCTCTTTGATGGCCATCTATTACTCTAATATGTCATCTTATGAATGTATTATATAAAAATGAATTAGTGTTTGATATGAAATTAACTTTAAACATGTTCACAGCATTTCCTTGGTATAAATTTGTCAAAAATGTGATGAAAGTCTGTTCTACACATTCATATTAAATGGGGTTGCAGCTTTTTTTAATTTTTACCTCCGCTGTTTTAAAGTTCCAATTAATTTATTAATGTCTGTGCATGAATAATATTTTTAATATGATTTAAATTTCTTTTAAATTGATGGTTTTCTGTTACGTTTCTTAATGTTTTTACATGAATATCTTTATGAATTTATTTCCTTTTAGTTATTTCCCTTTTATTCATCGCTCCGTCCACTACACTGTCCGTAAGCGGAGAGAATGTTATATCTCGACTTCTAGGAGACAATGCAAAAACATGACGAATTAAATTGCATTAGTGACGTAAGTCACACCAACGATACCAACAGCAGACCGACAGCAGACCGACACCAAACCGACAGCAGACCGACACCAAACCGACAGCAGACCGACACCAAACCGACATTAAACCGACAGCAGACCGACATTAAACCTACACCAAACCGACAGCAGACCGACACCAAACCGACAGCAGACCGACATTAAACCGACATCAGACCGACACCAAACCGACAGCAGACCGACACCAAACCGACAGCAGGCCGAACACGTAGCTACATTACGTCCAACGGCCAAGAACCTGTCAATTTGGTTTCGGTTCTGTGGTGTGACTGAGATATTGCGCTTTTGCGAAATTCGGCTGAAAATCGGCTGAGTTCGGCAAAATTCGGCTTAAATCGGTTGAGTTCGGCTAAATTAGTCTAAATTCGGCTAAATTTGGCATAAATCGGCTACGGGCTATATATTCGTCATCGCTTTCGGATGCTGTAGTGGATGGATTGACAATGGCTGGTCGTACCCATTTTTACAGGATGCTACGCTAAGGGATTCGGACCTAAGGGAGTCGGCTTTGGCATGGGTGCTGGCTCGCTTGGAACAGAATAGACATATATTCCTGGTATTACACACACAAACAAAATATGGCTTGGTCATCCTGTACGTTCGTCATTGTCTTCATCAGTCGCTTAAAGTGTACCAATCACCTAAAGGTTATGTCCGTAGAACTAGAATGTATGATTTCAACCTTAACAAAAACCTGCTTTAAACCGCATTAATGGGTCAAAGTAAAGAGGTAGGAAGAAAAAAAGGATCACATAAAACGGCGCGAACGGAAACCAACTCTGATTTCGGTTCTGTGAGCGCCCTATTCTTTGCGAGCGCGTACGCATGCGTCAACTAGTCTACTCAACAACTTGTTTAACTATTTACTGAGAGTATATTTAAACTGCAATAAATCTTTGTAAAAGTAATATATGAAGCTCATATTTTGAATTTGGTAAAGCGACACGGAACCTCTTCCATCAAGAGCGAAAGATATTTTTGTGATTGGTACACTTTAAATTTCACGTGATTATCATAAATTTTACTCTATATCATCTGGAATTCATAAAATATCTTGGCCCCGTTGCATAAAACCTACAATTGATGGTAACGTTGCCATCAATGACAACTAACATGGTAACAGGGCTCAACAGCCAATCAAAATCGAGGTTTCCATGGTAGTTACCATTGATGGCAAAATTACCATCAATGGTAAGTTTTGTGCAACGGGGCCCTTGTTCTCATCATACGACCTTCGTCATCCCCGTCATTATGTTGTCAGTAGAATAATCACTGTTCATGATATAACAACATTACCACTCCTGCTGCTCAAATCATCTACATCATAAACACTCTAAACCAAAGTGGTAAATCAACATTTATAGGCAGTGGTAGCGATGTGTTATTCTTATTTTATTTGTTTATTTGCTGTATCCAGCACTGTTAAAGATACATACATCATGGTTCAAAACGCCAAATCTATCGTTTTGAAAAATAAATCATCCTGTGTCCTTTCAAATCTTGATTTACCATTTTACTTTCGAGAGTATACCCCATTATATTGCATGAAGCCTCCTTAATTTTACGTACTACATAAATACTGTAGATTAAAGTACCCGATTGACATCAACATAACATTCATTATATTAGAATCGATTGTTATAAAAGATTCACAGCTTTTAAAGGGATTGGGTAACTTTGTCTCAGATTCTCAAACAAAATCCTGGATTTAGCTAATGCTGCAATGACAATTATACACATTTAGGTCAGTCAGGACCCCCATAACTTTTACAAGCCGATCGCCTGTCTGATTATCAAGATATTTATGATTGGAAATCGAAATCAAATTATGCGTTTTCCTAACGGTTTTCATAACACTATAGTCTATTGGGGCAAACGAGTATGGTAAAACCGGTCACTCAAAGATTTTTACTTTTTTGAGGCACTTAATGATCATTTTGAAGAGAATTTTTTTTAGGGCTTAAATATTACACCATATCACAGACACTGATAACACGTAGGGTCGTGCATCTTAGATTTACCATTGTTAAAAGATGTCTTTAAGAAACATTTTAAGAAACTCTTAAGTTCTGTAGGCTGTTTGTGGGGGAGATAAATTATTGATTATGCTCAATAATGATGTAGCCTTTATGCAGACATTTCTGTCGCAGACTACATGTATACCAACAACTACTTAAAGAACCTTTGATATATGGATAATACAGATGAACATAAAAGGGTAGGCTTATATCGAAAGTGATTTTATTGAATAATTGATTAACCAAGACGAAAGTGAAAACTATCCGATTTAATCACACCATTGATTGTCAATTAACACACAATAGTAGTATACGTGCCGTGCTGCAATATACTTATTTTCTTCTCTATAAGTTGTATTTGGCATACATGATATCAAATAATTGTATTTCCGTACACCAATGTACACAGTAATACAATTAGATCACATTACAAAGTAAGATGGGGTACATTTTTTGCTATCACATTAGTAAGAGATGAGCATTTTAAAATGGTAGATGAGGCCCGAGAAGATGAACTTATTTAAGCAGGGCATACTATAAATATTTACGTATACACGCATAAGTTTCTTTGTGTCACAACAATGTGACAATCGCTTATAAAACCATATCATAAAATCATAATAATACAACAGTAACAACGGCATGAATTCAAAACAAAAGTAATACAATATCTGTACAGACGCCCATAGGTTTTTCAAATAAAAAAAATTAATGCTTTTACAATTCAGTCCTCTGCGTTTGCCCATAATTAACATTAGAATACATCAATATGGATGGTTCATTACATTTGGTATATAATAAAAACAACAACAACAATTGCTTTCATTTTGATAAGTGTAGACTCCTACTAGCCACATTACAGGTTAAATGAATAATATTTCATAGTGACTGAATCCAATAAAATGTTAGAATATAATGTTCACGTTTTTGTTTCATTTGAATATTATAAACAAGGTTCGTGATGATTTGCTTATGATATTTAGATTAATAAACCATCTCAAAATATGTATAGTTTGTAAACGATATTAACATAATCATATGCTTAACTGCTAAAAGATTCATTTTTGTAGTATTTCCTATAAATCAAAATAACATGTGACCATGCAAAATTTACTCAATTTTAATTACAGTTACAAAACCTACACGACATCAATATTGAAAGGAGAGGGGTTAAACATTATTGCAAGCAAAATATTTCACAACATTATCTTGGGAAATAACTCATCATCATGAAGAATTCTGATTGATTATTGTTGCATGTTTTACTAACTGCATTATGTTCTTTATTTTGTACAATTCTCATTATATGCCAATGTTAATATGCGAGGGTTATCGTGAATCTGCATGTGCGTGATTGGTAAAATGGCGAATGACGGAAATGCTTTCCAAGCTGAGATAAATTTAGCTCTGAAAGTGCCGAATGTAATTCATCCTAGTGGCATTGTTATTATAAATGACGAATACTTTATATCAATCAATATATATCAATAAACTGTGCATGTGACTGCGAAAAGCCTTATACTGTACATCACGTATAAAACAGTTAGTAATAGCCCTTTTATCATTTTATGTCATTTGATTTTCCAATTAAAGTGCTAAAGGAGATTTGAAGTATGATTAATACAATAGTTTTTATTGATTGTAAATCATTTTGCTATTGAGATGAAACGTAATTTAGATATAATGCAGATTTTAATTAGACAATTAAAATTATCTACGAACAATGGTTTAAGGAGCTTAGTTCAAACTCACTAATTTTGTAATCTTCTTTATTTCTATTCGTATTCTATTCCATTGCGTAGGGGAGAACAGCTCACTACAGTTTTTCTTTCTCTTTTAGGCTTATATTCTGTAGGATTCGTAGGGGAAAAAAAAATCCCTCGCAAATCTTCTTTCCTCTTCAGATTTCTGTTCTTTTATATGTTTAGGAAAAGGAGGTGCGAACAAATCGCCCACATTTTATCTTCTATTTTCTCCTTTTTTTTTATCTGTAGAAATGTTGGGCTAGAAAAAAAAAGAAGAAAAAAAATCGCTCACAATTTTTACTTCTTATTTTTAGTTTTACATCCTTACGATTGTGTTTATCTTCTATTTTCCAATTTTCTTTCTTTATCTGTTGAAATGTTGGGCTAAAAAGAAAAGAAAAAAAAATCGCTCACAACTTTTCCTCCCTATTTTTTAGTTTTACACCTACCCGATTGCGTTTATTTTCCATTTTCCCATTTTCTCTTTTTATCTGTTGGAATGTTGGGCTAAAAAGAAGAAAAATGTCGCTCACAATTTTTCCACCTTTTTTTTGGTCTCACTTCTTCACAAATCCTTTATATTAAAACAAATATATTATTTCAGATTTTGTAACCGTAAGGTTGTGTAAGGGTTTAAAAAAAAAAAAAAAAAAAAAATCGCTGGCAATTTTTTTTTATCCTCTCTTCTTTTAACTCTTATCTTTAGGCTGCTACGGGAAAGGATTCGGGCCCAAAGGAGTTGGATTTGGAACTGGATCCGGCGCTCTGGCCACGCAATAAATCTCTTGCATTACTCCGAGGTTTAC
>JARBES010000122.1:11099031-11109673 GCA_030265145.1 Strongylocentrotus pallidus
TTCATCTCCGTAAAAGGGGGGTGGCTGAAGCAGTAGGGGCACACTGGGTAGCTCTGTGGATGATAGAGAGGGTCAAAAACAGGTTAACATTCAATACACTGAGCTACGCCCAGCATGGTTAAGGAGTGGGCACAGGTGGGATGGGTGCAGCCGTTGCACCCCTGTCCCTTCTTCATCGCCGTGAAAGGGGGGTGGCTGAAGCAGTAGGGGCACACTGGGTAGCTCTGTGGATGGTAGAGAGGGTAACAAAAACAGGTTAACATTCGATACACTGAGCCACGCCCAGCATGGTTAAGGAGTGGGCACAGGTGGGATGGGTGCAGCCGTTGCACCCCTGGCCCTTCTTCATCTCCGTGAAAGGGGGTGGCTGAAGCAGTAGGGGCACACTGGGTAGCTCTGTCGATGGTAGAGAGGGTCAAAACCAGGTTTACTGGGAATAGTTTGCATGATTATTAAAAACAATAGTATAGATATATTGACTGCTTTGAGAGGCCTGGCTGTTTATAGGCTCAAGGGAAGTTGCACATCCTGCCATAACCCCGAGTAGGGGCATACTGGGTAGCTCTGCAGGTGGTAGAAAGGGTCAAAAACATGTTAACTCAGAATTATGTTCATGTAAAACTAGAACAGCTGAAGACAGGAAGTTATGGAGAACCTGTGTCTCAAGCTCCATTTTGTTGTTGCCCCAACAGCCTCCAAGCTATGGGACATAGATAGATTGAAAGATCCTCACATGGATTGTTATAAACAATAGTGACTCATATTTTCTTATTTAGTACTTTTTCTGATTCATTAGCAATAGACACCTGACTCCAATATCTGAAGAGTGGTAAAAAACACAACATTAGCACAAACATGTTAATATTTTAATATGAGATACATTTATAAATGATTGTCACTGCTGTTTTAAACTGAGCTTGATAGATCCTTTCTGAGGGAGATTCTAAGTCTCCTTGCACACTCTCTCCCTCTCCCTCAAGCATAGAACTTCTACCTAATAGAGAGCTAGGACAACAGCACCAAAATTACAATGTTACATAATAAACAAAATTGACATATGAACTACTAAATAGAAACATAGGTATAAAAGGGTGAATTGCCTTGAGGGTTTCGTTTAAAGTAGTCACCCGAAGAAAATTCATGAAAACTGATAATTCTGGACGAATTATATATGGATGGAAAGATTTTCTCTAGACAAACACAAATAATTTGCTGAAAAATCATATAGATATCATGGAAAAGCATTAAAATCTGATTTTGTTGCTAGCTGTGTCTCGCATGTGATGTCACGAATCTTGACGCACTACAGAGGCACAAAATCTGGATCTCAAAATTAACGATTTTCTGAGATGTTTACCTCAGGCCCCAAACATATTTTGAAGAGCGAAGCTGTTATATTTGATCATTAAGGCTTCCCCTTCGCAAAGATATGAATTTTGCAATTCAAAATACTTTTGATTCTTCGGGTGACTACTTTAAGTGGGTTTTTAACATTGTTTTGAAGGTGCGTAGGGATTGAGCATTTCAGATATGGGGAGGAAGGCTATTCAAAAGTTTGGGAGCGGCGACAGAGAGAGAGCCCTGTCACCGTAGCATGTCTTTATGTGGCGACCAGACATAAGATGGGTGTGGGAAAAAGTGGACGCCTGCAGATGGGAAGAGGGTGCCTTAGATTTGATAAGTTCTGAAAGATATCTCGGGCATATCTTAACTCTCTCTTCTTTTCTTTTTTTCTTTCACAACCAATCCTTACCTTTCCCTTTGGCCCTGAAGACCACAGGACCAGCTCAAAATCATCCAGGGGGCATCGGATCTCTTTGTAGAGTTTGATGGAACCGTTCTGAGGGAGGCTGTACGTCTCCTCGCAGGTAGGGCAGTGAAGACGCATTGGCTTGGCCGAGATGTACTTCATGAACCGATGGCACTTTCCGCATCTGTGGATGACAGAAGGAAAGGGAGTTTTGCAGAATGTTCTTAGTACTTGGATCCTACAATGTAGCATGTACCCATTCCCCGTCTTATAAAGAGTTGCGATTGATTCGGATCAAGTGCAAGTCCTGGGCCATGTCTTACAAAGAGTTAATATCAAATCGCAACTTATTTGCGACTGATATCAATCGCAACTATGTACATAAGAGATAGATGACTGCAAACTTGCTATTGATTAGAGAACTTGCGATTGATTAGAACACTTGCAATTGATTTGGATCAATCACAACTCTTTGTAAGACAGGGCACTGGAGTCAATCGCAAGTTTACAGCCTCATCTCTTATGTACCTAGTTGAGATTCATATCAATTGCTAATGATAGTGATTAATCACAACTGGTTATAAGACGACAGGGCCATGGGTTGAGAGAGACAAATGTAGATTAATGCCTCGCCAAAGGACGTCAGTGCCCTGTCAGAGATCAAACCCATGGCCTTTACATTTCAAGTCAAGTGCTTACACCACTCAACTATGACACTTGATATTGATATTAGTGTAGTGAATATGAAATTTAAAAACGAAAACTACTTGTCTCCCAATGTGATGATGTATCCACTACACCATGAAACTTCTACATATTATCGTACTTGATACGATACTCACCTCGATCACTTCTGTAGCAGTGATCAACAGTATCAAAATTAAAATTACTGTTAAAAGAAATATAAAAATTACAATCTTTATCATCATAATAATCATCACCGTCATCACTGGCATCATTATCACAATCATCACTATTACCATCATCATCGTCATCATCCTCACAATCACCATCATCACCACCAACACTATCAGCATCATCATCATCATCACTATCACCACCATCATCATCATCACTATCCCCATCATCATCATAATCATCACCAACATCACCATCAACATCAACATCTTCATCACTATCATGATCATCATCATCATCACTTTCATCATCACCACCATCCTCCTCCTCCTCCTCCTCCTCTTCCTCCTCCCCAACATCATCCCTATCATTACCTTGACATGGGTTTCCCAGTGGCAGCCAGAGGCGAGAAGGAGACCTCAAACAGATCATCCATGGCCTGTATGTGATCTACAAAGTAGAGGAACTTCCTGGTGAAGATGTCTATGGTGTGAATCAGAACAGAATTGAAGTCGGCCTGGCCATGCGCGATCAGGTTTAGCTGCTCCTCCACCGCAGATCGCATGGTGGGCAGAGACAGGTCTGGATCAATCTATTAATTGGAAGCAGCAAAATGAGATTTTAATCACAATTAGAGGTGTATTATAATGTGTACACAATGCAGTAACTGTCAACTGCATGGGCACTGCTGATTGGCTAGTTGTGTATGATTTTTTTTTTTTTTGAGGGGCAAAAGATTGATTTTTATTCGCTTTTGACCTGATATGTGAATACAAAATGTCAAATAACTATGCAAAGAATGGTCTAATTGGTTTCACCAAAACAATATTCATCAAGCTTGAATTGAAAAACTTCACAAACGATCATATTATTATCTTGAGGCAGAGATAGATTTTTACAAAATAATCTTGGGGGGGAGGGGGCTCGGTCAGAATAGACTACATGTGGAGTTAAGAATAAAAGGTCTCTCTCTATCTAAGTGCCATATCGAATGACTTTGGGGATCATCCTGTTCCACAACCCTCGGCTCCTAGCCTTCTCTATTAGCACCACTCCTAGTTATTTTCACTCCTCTCTCTTCTACCAATTTCTGCAGACTGTCCATCCATAGTATCCTCCTTCTTCGCCTACTCCTCCTTCCCACAATTTTACCTGTCAAAGCAAGATTCTCTAGGCCTTCTTTACTTGTAAAGTGACCCATGAACTTTTAACTGCTTAATCAACATCTCACGCATCATTTTCCTTTGCGCTCCAGCTCTTCTAAGAACTTTCTTATTACTAACTTTGTCAGTCCAAGGGATTTTCATCATTCTTCTTAAAAACCACATTTGGCAACTTTCCAAACGCTTTTAATATCAGAGGCTAAAGAGGTAAAAGGTATGTACAGCAATTACAAGCAACTAAAAATTTGACATCCTCATTTGAAAGTCAGCATCTAAGAGTTTAATAAGAAGGACAGACTGAGAACCAATACCTTTTGATATCCATGGACCAGAACAATGCCAAGCCTTGTTGGTACTAGACGACGCCCACTCTCCACCTTCACATAGTTCCTCTGACAGATGTTCTCGATGTGAACGGGTATGCTGGCATCTGTACCCACGCCGTGCTTCTCCATGAGGGTGATCAGTTCACTTTCGGTCAGATAGTCGGGAGGGCTGGTCTGGCGTTCACTCAGCTTGGCCTAGAGAGAGAGAGAGAGAGAGAGAGAGAGAGAGAGAGATAGGAATACAAAATGACTGAATGCACTTGTATACTACTACAGTCATACCTGCTTTAGTGACCACCTGTCTACAAAGACCACATTTTTTGTTTCCCTTGAAAATGGTTTCTCATTGAAACATGTACTAAAAGAACCTATCTACAAGACCTCTTTTTGTATTTCCCTTGGGCAGTCTCTTAATACATCAGTCACTGTTTGAACATTAGTCGAGTTGTAAAAGGAACTGCATATCTGCCAACTTTCTGTAGCTAAAACTAAGACTCTCTGAAGGTAGGAATTCAGTATGTTTTATAAGGTCCATAAAGTTCATATCTTTTGTCCATTTAAAAATAGAAACTTGTGGTATTTCCATGGTAAATGGATACATAAATAGATCTAAGTATTCCACCCAGACGCCATTTTACATGCGCACACATACCAATCCAAACACATTAACATTCACATCCTGCCATGTACACATTTCACATCTGGGTGGAGAGTGGCAAATGTAGGTTAAAGTCTTGCCAGAGGACTTAAGTGCCGGGGCGGGACTCGAACCGCGAAACCATTTGATCCACAGTCCGATGGGGTATCCACTAGACCACGACACCGCTAAAAAACTGTACAAATCAAAGGGTGGTATTCTCGAGAGTGGACTAACTTTAGTCCATAGTTTAATCCACCGACTAAGTATGGAATGCCAAGTGTCCATATGAATATATTTTTGAATAAGATAATCTGTCACTAAATTAAAATAAAATTAAATAACATAATTAATAAACAACAATATAACTATGATATAATTATGTCATCATGGTAATTAAGGGACATATCAAATCATTCAAAAATATATTCATATGGACACTTGGCATTCCATACTTAGTCTGTGGATTAAAACATGGACTAAAGTTAGTCTGCTTTCGAGAATGCCACCCAAAGAGATTACCTCCTCAATGTGGCAGATATCTCCCTTGGTGACGTTGGGAAGGTTCTCCTCGTCTTGGATGGCCTGCCAGGGCATGACCGCAGTGAAGCCATCGCTGATCAGGGTCTTACCGGTGCAGTTGAAGCCTTCGTCCCCGATCATCAGACGGATGGTGGTGAGGAGGTAGCGGCAGTCGGGGCTCACCTAGAGGAAAAGGAGTCAAGGGACAGAAGTAAATAAAGGTGATGATGGAGAGGAAGGTGATGATCACAAATGAAAATAGTGATGATGATAATATTAATAATAGTAGTGGAGTCTGGCACATTGCCACTCCTGGTGCTCTATTATTATTATAACCCTGGCTTTAGCACGGCTGCCATTACAGCGCTCGAGGATTTAAAAACAATTTCCAGCCAGGTACCAATTTACCACCTGGGTAGAGTGTCTGTGTGGCAAGTGTAGATTAATTTCTTGCCAAGGACGTCAGTGCTGCGACAGGGATTTGAACCCTGTACCTCACAGTTCCCAGTTCGAACACTTCTCCACTGGATCACAACACTTTTTTCAGTCTATCCCTCAAAACATTCAGAGAATACCTTCCTATCCTGTACCCATCAATCCTGATTTCAACAATTAAAGACCGTCTGCACTAGTCTGGCCAGGAGGGATTAGAACTCTCTGCATGGTCACTGACAGGTGGTTATCTTATCAAATCAGCTCTCAATTAACATGAGAAACTGGGGATCATGGGGGACCAATGGTCACCGATTAGGCATCGTTTGCTATATAGAGGGTGCAAGTCGCTATAACTAGTGCAGTGGGGCTTTAAATCTACTCACTGTGGCGATGAAGTGCCTGGCAATATACTCATACAGCCTCCACGCCTCCCCTCCCACCTCGCTCTCGTTAGCGGCTCTCATGGGCGTGATAGGGGGATGATCTCCTACGTCGGTTCCTTTCCTGGGCTTGGTGAACTCTCCGTCGAGGAGGACCTTTACTTCGGACCTCCAGGGCGCCGACATCTGCTGCCGCAAGGTACCCCTAAACATTAGAGGGAGATGGTCATCAGTTTCCAAGTGCTGAAGGTCAGAGTCTCTCAAGGTATGTCTTCATCAGCTCGAGATTGCCAAACAGCCCGCTATTTCTCATTTGGGAAATAAGCCGTCTTTATCAGCTCGAGACTCAACCTCGAATCTCGAAACCTGAGCTCAAGAAATTAGCTCGAGATATATTGCTCAGCGTTCACGCATAGTGCAAGTCTTCCGGCTCATAGAGACGCATAGTGCAAGTCTTCCGGCTCATAGAGACGCACTGGACAAAAAGTGGGATATTTTACAAACTAGCCCATGATATCTTGGGATGATTATCTCGACCAAATATCCCTTTAATTCCAACTGCGGGCTGATGAAGACGCAAATAAGCTGGATAATTTGCGATCAGGATAGTTAAAATAGCGGGTTATTTGACAATCTCAAGCTGATGAAGACTGGCCTTCAGAGAGTCTTCATTTGAGGGAAATTACAGATAATGACTTTTCCATATCATATGGGATGACTGGTGGATAATGCATAGCATTACATAAGGCCTGTTGGTCATACAACTGAAGGCTAATCCTGGTGATTAACAACACATGTTATTGGGTAAACACCAAATGGTGTTGAAGCCCCCATGAGAGCCCACTCCCATGCGTCTTTAAGGAAAATGCATATTGATTAAAATGAAAAAGGAAGTGAACATGATGTCAATAGAGAACTTACAACAAATTAGGAAAAACAAGCATCTTCTGGATGTGTTAATATTTGCATATTTCAATAAATATAGTATGCCAAGCTGGTATTTTATTGTTTTATTTATTAACTTCCTTAAAATATTCTGGAAGTTTTACTCCAGGGTGCTTTCTATCCTACTGATGGTTTAACAATTCCATACAATATTTTCAATTTTCGTTATGAGATTTATTTCTTCCCCAACACATGGGGTGGGAGAGCCCATTTGATGGAAGTTGGTTTTCAAAGGGGTCCACAATCCATTGATAACTATTGGGTCAGACCTACAGAGAGATGACGGCTGGGCCCTGTCTTATAAAGATATTTGGTATTAATTCATGAAGGCTTTATATTGATAGTTTGAGAGGAAACTGGTGAATGATAATGCGATCTTACTTGAGGTCAAAGCTCTCAGGATAGCTGGTTGTCTCTGTTCTCGGGTAGCTGATGTATCCCTGTATGTAGAGCCTCTCAGCTATCTGCATTGCATGGTGGGGACTCATGCCGAGGGATGAACTCGCCACACGCATCAGCTCTACCGTGTTCAGTGCCTGGGGGCGCTGTTTGGCTTTCTCCTTCTGCGACACCGAAGTAATCCTAGTGGGTGAACAGAAAAGCATTATTAAAACGGTGCTATTACAGTGAAACCTGTCTATAAAGAACACTCAAGGGAAACATAAAAAGTGATCTTAATAGGCAGGTGGTCTTTATGTACAGGATCATTTAGTACAAGTTTGTTAAATGTGAAACCAAATTCAAGGGAAACAAAATTATGGTATTAATAAACAAGTGGTAGCTAAAGCAGGTTTGACTGTATTTAATACTTTTGGGGTAATAATGAATTGGCAACCAAATTGTTTGGGACATCAGGAGTATGAATCAAAACAAACACAGAGTGAAGAATTCCTCAAGAAACAATTACAAATGAATGCCTTTATGGCATTTTTTCTTCAATTTGTTAATCTAACCCTTACTCTGAAAGAGATCAATTTAAAACAATATTGGTCTCTGACAAGCAAACTATTTTCTTATACACTTCCTTTACAGTTTGCTCAATACATTCAACCAAAATCAAAATAACGTATTACTTGATTGCTCTTTTAAGATATGAGGTTAGTAATATTGATGATAGCAAAAATGTTTAGGACACCGACTACCCAAACAGGAATGGAGAAAAGATATGACTGCAACATCCTGCTATATTTTCAGACTTCCACATTGCCAAGGGTTAGAATTGTTATTTGTCTAATCTTGCATCTCTTTGAATTTTGATATTACAAAAAATGTTCTACTACTGCTGCTGCTACTATTACTACTGATACTACTACTACTACTACTACTACTACTACTACTACTACTACTACTACTACTACTACTACTACTACTACCACCATGATGATGATGACGACTACTACTGCTACTACTACTTCTTCTACTAATACAACCACTACTACTACTTCTACTCCTACTACAATGACAATGAGACAACTACTACTTCTACTAATACTACTACCATTACTTCTTGACTACTACTACTAGATGATAAATGTGATATCCTGAAATGTAGTCTTTTCAGGCTTCAATTCTTTCAAGGGTTGGAATCTCAAGGCATCTCACCTTGCATCTTTCTGTGTTTTGACGATATTGAGAAACATCTGAGCCACTTCTCTATCAAAGACCCTCACTCTATCCCAGTCCAGGTTCAGCTTTCTTCCACTCTCGTGAGTAACCTAGAAGGGAAAGTAAGGGCAAGACAAATAATTTTACTGCATCTCTCTTTCCCCTCTCTACGAGTATACATTGCTTGCATTGTTTTGGTTGTGCGCATAGGACACAAAGGCCTGAATCCAATTGTGAGGGCCAGACTCCATAGCCCAAATTCACAAAGTAGGTTTAAATTTAAACCATGGTTTAAATCTTCATTGACATGAGTTCATGGTCTAAAATAAGCGTGACACAGTCAGAGGTCCAATATTAGACGTGCACAAGGCAATGTATGCTTAATTTGCGCTAATTTTAAACCATGGGTTATGTAAATGAGGGTTTAAACCATGGGTTAAATTTAAACCTCCTTTGTGAATTCAGTCCTACAGGTATATAACAAAAAATGTATGCATTGCATTGTTCAATATAACATATATTCACCTTTTGCTATTATGGCCTCGGTGAAATATAACATCATTTGGGAATATCTGACTTTGTAGTTCTATATAATGTTGTTATTCTGAACGCCGCAGTATGCAATATTTGTATCTAATGTAACTCTAAGATTTGTACAGTAACTGTATGAATAGTAATGCTCATTAAAATTTAAAAACGTCCTGCAATCATAACAATTAATATTAATATTTAGTTGTCAAAGCCGTTCTTGTTTTGATCATCGATAATAACGAAAAACCCGTCTGCTGGTGGGAAGAGGGGGGGGGGGGGTGGGGCAAGTGCAGCACATTCATTTATGGTTGATGTTTAATATGTACCGATCACACAAGATGCTGATGGGCATAGCCCAACGAACTCCAAAGGAAAAGTTGGCACTGACCTATCATACTCCAGGGACCCGTCTTACAAAGAGTTGATATCAATCGCAACTTATTTGTGATTGATATCAATCGCAACTATGTACATAAGAGATTGGAGACTGCAAACTTGCGATTGATTGGAGGACTTGCGATTAACTATACACGATACAACCAGATGACCAATCGTTCCCATTTTCGTTTAAAACGGTAAATGAATTCACG
The DNA here is from genome assembly GCA_030265145.1 of Strongylocentrotus pallidus. NCBI lineage: Eukaryota > Metazoa > Echinodermata > Echinoidea > Camarodonta > Strongylocentrotidae > Strongylocentrotus > Strongylocentrotus pallidus. The sequence goes on from JARBES010000122.1 coordinate 11,108,774, forward strand.
TATGAACAGGCTTATAGTTATAGATGCTACTTGGTCACATCTTACGCCGTGCTGTACCTGTATCTGAATGACCCAGAACGGTTCAGGTTTGAAGGACTGGATCTTATCGTGCCTGTTCACACAGAAGCCTAGGGTTGGTGTCTGACACGGACCGTAGGAGATCAGGGTACTGTCGAGATCACCGTATTTACCCTGTAAGAGAGAATGAGGATGAAGTAGAGAATATAAAAGAAGGAGATGATGAAATTGATTAATTTATTTCTGTTCGATTTTCTTTTGCTTTGGCAGTTTTACAGATATGTAACAAACAAAATATGACAAAATAATAAATGTAGAATAAAGTAAGACTGTAACTAATTGAAAAGATCAAACAATTGTGGAGATATATCACTCTACATCTAAATCACTTCATCAACTGTCATTGAAATACAAATATAAACAAACACAAACTAGGGTTGGAATTGGTACATAACTGAACAGATCATTGTATTATCAAGAGTACCATATTGTGTTCAGAAAAATAAGAACAATTAAATTTAAAATGGGCATTTAAGTCTTTAAATCAGCAACAACAAAGGTGGAGGGGGGAGGGGCTTGTAGAAATTTGTGGAGGGGCTTGAGCCCCCAAAAGCGCCCCTTCTAATTGCTAGGTAATAGGCGATTCCCGTCGACCTTTTGAAAATTCTTATTAATGCTAGTATAGGGGTTAGGTCAAGTTAAGATTAGTCTGTTCTCATGGAATACGGGTCTAAGCTTTCACAATACCTGAAAGTACTTGGTCTGGAAGCGGGTGAAGGCACATCCAATCCTGAGATCCAATTCCTGCCTCGCGTCGACCGACAGGGACTCATTCTCGTTAGGCTCTACCAGGGTGTTCATGGCCTGTCTGATGTCCTTGTC
>JARBES010000122.1:11556593-11572169 GCA_030265145.1 Strongylocentrotus pallidus
AATCTTGCGTCTCTTCCCTGCCTTAGCGCCTGCTGCAAATACAGTACTTGTCTTTTCCCCGTTCTCTGCCATTCAGACAAGCTTTGAGAAAGGGCAACTGCTAATGAAATCATGAATATTAAGGCAGCTAATAATCATCAGAAGGATCTTCTTTGATGAGATTTCCAAGGATAATTTATTTAGGGATTCAATTCAAGAAAGGGAGAGGGGAGAAAGAGAGGAGAGAAAGGGAGAGGGGAGAAAGAGAGGAGAGAAAGAGAGAGAGGGAGAGAGAAATCTCTTTTCAATCTGTTAAAATCCACAATTATTCACTTTTACAATCTACATGTACATATATTGCAACTATTTTAATAGCCAGCTCTGGTTACAAACAAACAGGACCCGTTAAAAATCAATGAATACATGTATCTGAGAGGAAATATTATTGCATGTTCATATTTATGTATATCTTTATATCTTATATTTTTACTTGAACGAATTTTGAATTTATATCATGTAATGTTTGATTTCACATGTATTATTGTCAGCCTTTCGGCTGCAAGATGATTTTGAATAAAACAAGCCATTTATAAAAAGAGAGTAAGAGAGAGAGAGAGAGAGAGAGATAATGAGAGAGAGAGAAAGAGAAAGAGAGAAAGAGAAAGAGAGAGATAAAGAAAGAGAAAAATACAGATAGGGAGAGAGAACGGAGAGAGAGAGAGAGACAGAGAGAGAGACAGAGAGAAACAGAGAGACAGAGAGAAACAGACAGACAGAGATAGGGAGAGCGGGTAGTGAATGGAAATAGAGAGCTCATGGAAAATGTATAGAGGAATAATATTTTAGAGGAATAATATTTTGGAGCAGGTTTAGAATACAATGGACGATACATGCTTGATTAAACCATGGAGCTATCCCTCTTATAGCTCCATGATTAAACTGTGTAAGAGAGATTTTAAATATGTAGACGTTATACCTGAAGTTAAATATTTCTATGAGAAAGACTTTCTAGACCCTCGTCTGTTGGGGACTTTAAGAGATTAAACTCAATTACTTTATCACAGATAACTGAATGCCATTCTGGTTCCAAAGAGACAATACAACAAAAAGAAACAGTAACAAAAGAAAAAGAGAGACAAATGAAGGGAAGGGGACATTTTTTTCTTCTTTCTTTTGAAGAGAAGGGGAAGAGAAAGAGAATGATACAAAAATGGAGGATGAGACTTTAGATGAGAGATTAAAGGGGGATGGGAGCATGATAACTGAAGGAAATGGTAAATGGAAAAGGGAAAAGATGCAATCACAGACTTAACTTGACACTTTACCACAAATCCTAAAGCCTAGAGCAGAGCCTACATGTAGCTCTGTCAGTCATCTATTCTCTCTCCCAAATAGGCGTAAATATTCATAAATAAATGACACACGTCTTTAAGACTAAAACAACAACAACAACAAGTCTCTGGATTTGTCTACAGGAGCTTCAGTATACTACAGAGCCTACATTTACATGTACAGTATGTTGTCAGCATAGTATAACAGTTGAGACACTGAAGATGCACACAGTATCTGTGCCTGGAAACTAAGAAAGCTCAGAGAAAGAAAAGAGAGAGAGAGTGGGAGGTTGGAAAATATGGTCAGGTACATGTATCATGTTTTGCAGGGGAAGAAATCTGAGACTGCTCTTTCCACTCCAAATTATGAAAGAGTTCCTGTAGGGCTTAACAGACAAAATAGATGTCTTGTGGCGGTGTCCTTTTTCACAACACAGTGGTTATTGGGCCTTGTTCAGACTCGCGAAAGGAGAAGCTCTTTCTGAGACCAGGGACCCGTTTCACAAAGCCTTCTTTCAATGACAAATGACAAAAATCAGTGACAAATTTACTGATATAATCAATCAGAAACAAGGGTTTCACTAGCTTAAAATAACAAAACTGTCATTTGTCACTGATGACAAGTTTTGTGAAATGGGGCCCTGTATTTGGGCATAAAATAATAATCTAGATTTATATAGTGCTTAATACGAAACATCGTCTCTAAGCGCTTTACAGATATTATAACCTCATTTACACACAATATGCACCATCTCCACTCCCTGGGGAGTATTCCTACTGTATGTTCGCCATGAGGGCATATCACTAGTACTGACACAAAGGATTTTGTCATCCTACCAGGTGGCCATTTCTCTCCTGTGTATAGAGTGGCAAATGTAGGTTAATAACTTTTGACTGTGAACTAGGTCTTACGCTCTCAGTCTCATCTCATCAAGTTGGTGATCATCTAAACGCTCATGTCTATGTTGGCAACAGCCCAGCATTCTTATTTCTAACTGTGAATAAGGTCGTACGCTCTCATCTCATCAAGTTGGTGATCATCTAAAAACGTTCTCATCTGCTTTTGGCTACAGTGGAGCCAAGACACTGTCAAACCTCACAGATAATGTTCCCCTCATAAAGATAATTGCCATAACGTGGATCTCATTATGCATACAGTATTTGACAACTTTAATAGGGACCCATACTAACACAGTTACACACTAATGCTACATGTACATGTAGGAGCTTGGCTGAGTACTGGTACATGTACAGTAGGTTATTTCAAAACAAAACCCATTTAAATGGGACTTCTATATTTTGAGAAAGATGTTTAAAACAAAATCAAAATCAAAAAAAGTAAATGAATAAATAACGAAATGAAATAATAAATAAATAAAAAAAATATTTAAATATTAAATGTTAAAAATGGGCTAGGGCTAAAGAGCAGGGAAATAATTGTGTATAAGAGTATCAAGAAAGCTACACTAAAGTAGCTGTTCCTATATTTAGAGAGTAATATTTATCTTCAAACTTCCAACATTTGCCGAAGTCATTTGAGAGATGATTTTTTACGCAAGGCTGATATTTTGTAGGGATTCTGTTTTGAAGCCTTAAAAACATAATGTAGCAAAAGAATTATGTAATTGTATGGTCCTCCAGAAGCTACAGGTATATGAATAACAATAAGAGCTGAGAGACGTTGATACCAACTTTTTCAGTTAACCGTTTTGCGACAACTATTCCACATTTTGTGGTTTGGTTCAGGAACTTTTTATTCACAGCCCTAAAAAATAAACCAGATGCATCATAAGTAGAAAGGAAACAAATCTACACACGGAGTGCATCCATTTTTGTTTCATGACTATATTGCATTTGATGCTAGAAATTTAAAAAAAAGGAAAATAAGTTTTGAAATCTTTAACTTGGCCACGCGTTGATTGCACTTGATGCTAGGAATTTAAAAAAGGGAAAATAAGTTTTAAAATCCTTAAATTGGCCATGCGTTGAGAGATTAAAATTTTTTTTTTTCAATAAAAACTGAATATTTTTTTACCTTTGTAGTTTGTTCTCAGAGACATTGCATTTTATTGTATCATTGAAGCGATAAAAGAAAATATTGTTGTTGCCAATTTGAAGAACAATATGTGTGATCAATTAAACTTAGAAAAACAAAGAAAACAAGTTTTAAAATCCTTAATTGGCAACACATTGAGAGATTAAAATGCATTGTCTTTCGATCGAAAGTTTCGACAACTTTCTTGTCTGTGTATTTTGTTCTCAGAGACATTACATTTTATTCCATCATTGAAGCGATACAAGAAAAAATATTATTGTTGCCAATTTGAAGAACAATATGTGTGATCAATTTAAACCAGAAAAGAAATCTTTCATTATTTCATCCTCATTCTAGCTCTCCTCATTCTGTCTCACACACAATATGAGACTGCTTGAAGTCCTCACACAATTCACAGAAAACAAATGTCAGCTGAAAGCAAGAAATATGTTAACTTGAAAATGTCATCTCATATCTTGATAATCTGAAAGGACTGAAGTGAGGATTAAGCTCTGTCAATGCAATTATGAATTCTCTCCTGCACTCTCTCTCTATCTTTCTCTGTCTCCATCTCTCTCTCTCTTTCTCTCTATCCATTTCTCTCTCTCTTTATTTCTCTCACTTTCTCTCTTTCTTTTATGTCTCCATCTCGTTCTCCCTCTCCCCTCTCTCTCTCTCTGACCCTCCCTCCCTCTCTCTCTCTCTCTCTCTCTCTCCTCTCATATAGAAGTACCATCCTTTCCCAGAACATCTATAGATATTTTTATTAAACCATCCATCACCTCTGCAAATGTTCATTTGTTTCTTGAGAAGCAGGCTACTTTAGGAGCCAACTCATAAGATGAAGCCATTGAAAAAGCCATTCAGACTAGAAAAACTCATCGCATTGCTATGTATGAAAGTAATGAGTGTTTTACTTCAATTGATGGCCACGTAAAAGCGATCTCAAAACGCCAACCTGAATCCAAATAAAGGGTCAAATACCCAATCAGACTATACAAAACTCATTGCATTACTACGTACGAAACGAACGAATGTTTTATTCCTTTTGATGGCAAGGTAAAGGCGCTCTCAAAACGCCAACCTGAAACCAAATAAAGGGTCAAACACTTCTCTTCCATCATTCGCAATTGCCAACTTAGCATAAGAAACAAGAAACAAATATATGCAGGTGTAAACAAAACGGGCGATTCAAATGCAATCAGCAGAGATGGGAAAGTTGGCACTAGAGTACAGCGTCCAGGGTTCTACGAAGATGAAGAAGGCAATTTATCAAGCGAGGGCCACGAAGGGATTCTCGCTGGCAACACAACGAGATAATTTGACTTTGTTTTGTTGAGGAGGTGAATAGGAGAAAGCACAGCAGAGAAACCAAACAAGGCCTGTTTTCATCAGCTCGAGATTGCCGAATAGCCCGCTATTTCTGATTTGGGAAAATAATCCGGAAGTTACAAATCGCGTCTTCATCAGCTCGAGACTCGACCTCGAGACACAACCTCGAAACTTGAAACTTGAGCTTGAGAAATTAGCTTGAGATATTTTGCTCAGCGTTCGCGCATAGTGAGAGTGTTGGTGAGGACGCAACGGACAAATAGCGGAATATTTTGCTAAATAGCGCGGTATTTTGCAAACTAGCCCAAGATATCTTGCGATGGTTATCTCGACCAAATATCGCGCTAATTGGAACTTCGGGCTGATGAAGACGTAAATTAGCCGGATAATTTGCGATCAGGATAGCTAAAAAAATAGCGGGTTATTTGGCAATTTCGAGCTGATGAAGACAGGCCTGAAGAGAAAGCACAGAATGTGAGAGCCTGATACGTTGTGTCTTCCGGTGCTTTCGTTTAATTATTCATGTTTCCACATTGTAAGTAAATTGGAGCGATCAACAAGTTTCTAACTATAGAATCATGATGGAGCGGGTCGTACATTATTATGCATAGCCCCAGGTGATTTTGACACCGCTGTAAAACACACTGACAGAACAGAAAGATAAATGTGTCTTGAATCTGTCATGCTCAGAAACAGGAAAGAGAAAGAAAGAAATGGTATGAGATAGGGATAGGGAGAGGGAGAAAGAGAGAGAGAGAGAGGGTGGAGGAGACAGAAAGATAGATGCACCTTGAATCTATCATGATCAGAAACAGGAAAGTGAAAGAAAGGAGATATAGAGATAGAGAGAGAGAGAGAGATGGAGAGAGAGGAAGAAAAAAGAGAAAAGGGTAGAGAGAGAGAGAGAGAGAGAGAGCAAGGAGGGGGGACCAAAGAGGGAAAGAGAAAATAATAAATGAAAAGAAAGAAGAAGAAAAAAGAAAAAAAAGAAGATACAAATAATCAAAATTATTAGAAAGGATAATCCTATAATTAGGTTCAATATTATTGGATAAAGATACAATTTGATAGAGAGGAGGTGGAAAAAGTATGAATGGAAATTTTAGAACGAAATAAAATTGGTGAAAGGAAAAAGCATATAGCATTTCAGCCTCTCAATGTGACAAAGATTCCAAGACAGGAAAAGAGAAAAGGAAATTGATGAAAATCAGAACTTAAGAAAAATGTAGAGCACATACAAGGAAAATGAAAACTAAAAGTACTGGTTCAATTACGGAAAGCTTCAGCGCCAACAAAAACTGAATATGGAAATGAAGAGGAGAGAAATGGAACGGAAGAGGAGAGAAATGGAACGGAACAGGAGAGAAATGGAAAGAAATGGGAAGGAAGAAAAGAGACTGACAGAGAGAAGAAGAATGAATAATCGAAAGAATGAGCCTCGGCCATCTCCTTATTCAAGTCTTTAATATCAAACCCCTTCAAAGGGCTGAAAATGTGCTGGTAATCCTACACAAGAGCTCTCGGCATCGAGGAACGAATTTCATTCGCAGGAAAAGGGCTTTTTGGCGCATCGTATTGCTTTGGAATGAAATCGATGCAGGTCTGAAGCTCTTCAAAACCAAGGTCTGCCCAGGCAACATAAAAGCTGTTCAGTCTTTTATATGAGCCGCAATTCTTGCAAATATCTTTTATTCTGAAGATTAGCGCAATCTATGACTTGACATTTAATGCAACTGATGTACATTCATGTTCGTCAAATACCGGATTCGAACGCTCTCTTGTTGGATGTTCATATCTAGATATTTGCATCATTTCCAAAGCTTCAAATAGAGCTTATCGCTTTTTATTATGGACTCAGAAATGGAGGAGAATTCTCCACAAACTTCATACAAAAAGATATGAAATACATTTGTTTCAGAACTCAAGAGAAGCCATTCCGTTCACGTGCAGTTGTGACCTTAAAACACAAACAGTGATAGTTCCTTGTTTAAATGTCATAAAGATCTTCACCAGGTTTTGCTTTATTTACATGTACATGGAAGAGGCATTTGATTTTGACCAATATTTCATGTAATTCCTGAAACATACGTTCTTCATAATACAGAAACGTTTGACTTCATGGTAATGTAGGGTTAGACGTTTGCATTGTTCTAAAATTGTTTAAAATAACAAAATCAAATGTACGTTCACTGTACCTGTGGAAACAAGATGCAAATAATACTTATTTCTTGCTTGAGTAATAGTACAGTATATATTTGCTACAGCAATCTATATCTATATCATGATAATTTGATTGTTGTGATTTATATCATTTCCTCGTCCAGCTTGACATGAAAAGTAGCTTATAATCAACTTACTCAGGAGTGAAACTGTCAACTGGCTATCACATTTTTGATTAATTAATTGTCAAAAGAGTGTAAAAGTGTTCTTGTTGACAAGTAGCTTTAATTATAATCAGATTATTCACGTGTGAAACTGTCAAGTGGCTATCACATTTTGGATTAATTAATTGTCAAAAGAGTGTAAAAGTGTTCTTGTTGACAAGTAGCTTTAATTATAATCAGATTATTCACGTGTGAAACTGTCAAGTGGCTATCACATTTTGGATTAATTAATTTTCACAGGAATGTCAAGTGTTATTGTTGCAAGTTTTGCATTATTTCCACACTCTTAGAATGTTCCCCCCCCCCCCACAAAAAACAACAAATACAAACATGTTTAGCGACCTCCCTTTTTGAAAAAAAAATTCTTCTTTTTTTCTTCAAAATGGACGCTCTGCACATTTTCCAACACGTCTGGCTATTTTCAAAATGGCCGCCAGTGTATTTCATTTTATTTTTTTTCAGAAAAAGATCATTTTAGCAGTATGTTTTTCATGTTTTTTCATTAAAAATTCTTTTTTAAAGAAAAGCGGCCTCAAAAAAGAAAGCCAGAGGGGGACGCAGAACATGAAGAAAAAGAATATTTGCCTAACTTTAGTTTTTATCAATTTGTTTTCATTAAAATAAAAAAAATCTAAATAGCCATGGACTACTGGTGATAGTGGTGGTGGCAAGAGATTTTTTTATTTTTTCATGAAAGAAATGAAAAGGAACAAAAGACCTATGTTCAGAAGCATGATGCAATTCTGGCTGCTTACTGTGGAATTTAACATGCATAAGGGTCTTTTGTTTCATACTCGAGTTAGTCAAGTTTTCCAATTTATCGGCCTGAAGATCTGATCGACTCTCCATTTGAAATTCTGAAAACTCTTGAGACACAGCATAGAATCTATATCCGCTTGCTACATCCAATTCCACTCTCGGTATCATGTGCTATGTGTATGTCTTTTAAACAGCCTGAGGCCAAACTCAAACAGTACCTCGTTAGCCACTTTCACACAACACATAAAACTGTCCATATGAAAAAAAGGAAAAAAAGAAAATCAGTTCGTGATTGACAAAATAAAGCCCAAAGTCTGTAAGTTGGAGAACTCCAGAAACAAAGACCCCTTCACATACACTTATGGTAAATCATACAGAAATATGAAATGCACTTTTCTTCTAAAGGCATTTTGCTCTACATGTAACAGGTTTTTAAAGACATCTTTATTACAATATGTGAACGAGGCCCTTTTCTGTCATCTGCAAGTTTCAATCTTCAATTCCAGGGGTCCCTCACCAGCAACAACATCACAACTTCCCTTATGTGCAATGTACATACATTGGCCCTCTTTCGGGAGACAGCTTATTATTTGGACGTCAATTTGGTTTCCCTGGCAACGGGCCTAATGGATGGGCTATTTTCTTTGCATTTTCCTGGCAAAATTTTCCAGGCAAAATTTCCATCACATCAAGAAGGGAGCCTTACAGTGTGTTCGAGATAAGACCCGTTTACACTGAAAGAAAATTTGAACACTTGTATTATTCTAGCGATTATCCCGGTATAACCGGCTGGCATGAGCCAAATTTACCGTTATTTTAGACAGCCAATCAGCGCTCATTATATTCACGCCTTGCTCCTTTTAGTTTCCGTTTATATTGATCGATTTTGGCTTTCTGTTTCATTCTTGCGTTTTACTCTGATGAGTGCAAGTCGAAAAGCTTTAGTTATGGCTCTTTTCAACGCTATTTTCTGAGAGAAAATTGAAAACCATCATGTTTTCGTAGCTTTATTATTGACAATTTACTGGGAAAAACCCAACTGTTGGTGTTTACTTGCCATTGAAATATTCAGGTTTTGGGGGAGTGTAGTGCTCTCGAGCGACTTGTCGTTGCTCCTGTGATACAGTGAAGTAGGAGAGTCACATTACGAGCAAAAAACCCCAAATAATTCACCATTTTCTTAAGCACGACAATTTACATTGCAAAAGCAGGCAAGAGAAAAGCTGGAGTTTAAAAAAATAATCTTTAGAAATCAGTTTTTATGTCGTTGTTGTTCTGGCTTCTTGTCATGCTTATGGGTACATGTGTATGTAATTGCTAAGTAACTTCCGATGAAACTATTGAATGTGAGAAAAACCCAGATTTTTAGTTTGCAGTCTAAATGCCCCTTCCAGGTAACATGTCTATCAACAAGTAAATTGATGGTAATTGTATGGAAAGGAACACTCATCTACATTTTCATGATTTCTAGATTTGCTTGCCTAAGATTTGATTTCACAGAGCAACACAACCAACCTACTTTCACCAACCCCTCGACCCAGTTTTCACAAGATTTTTGTTACTTTACTTGCGCTTGAATATCATCTCCGGTTCTTACAATAAGGAGCTTGAGATGCAAATTGTATGCTACCCATTTTCTTCTCAGCAAGAGCAGACTAAAGAGATTTACATGTACTAGGCACCTACCAGTATTTTCTTTCATTCTTTAAATAGATGATTGGTACTACAAAATCAAGGAATAACATTGGAGACGCACAACTGGGATTTTCGCCTTGCAATCATAACAGTAAACAGAAAATTGCAGTGCAGAGAGAAAACCCAAATCAGACAACATTTACACAGAAAAATAAGGAACAAAAATAGCTAGGTTTTTTACTCTAAAATCAGTGGTATTACTACTAGTTTCTTGTTATTTTTGGCAGCCATTTAGAGCCTACTATTTTTGCACACTTGGTTCCTAAAATTTATGTATGAAATTGTCAGACTTTAGCATGTTCATTAGGCCTAAAATAAAAACTTGTTGTATTGCCCTTTGCGACCGACCCATAAATCTGAAAATCTACGGTCGGCATTTTAAAAAGTTCTTTTTTTTTAACCGTTAAAAAAAAATATATATTAATAAATTTAAAAAAATATGTATTTTGTTTGTTTAAATGGGATATAAATGCATAAAATCAAATTCTCACCAACTTCGTCAGCTAGTTGCAAACCATGGATTATTATGAGGTGAAACAGATATGAATGGAATGATGACGCTGAAACACATGTATTAAAGCATTAAAAACTGAAAAATATCAGCCAAAAGAGGGCGGGAAAAAAGAAGAAGAAAAAATAATTCAAAACTGAAATATATCGGCCCAAAGAGGGCGACAAAAAAGTTTTAAAAAATAAAAACTTTTCCGACCGACCGACCCATGTTTTGGCCCTTAAAGGGCAATACAACAAGTTTTTATTTTAGGCCTAATTGTAGTTTACTCTTCATTTTAATGCTCATATCTTCTTCTTTTTTCCAGAATTCATTGACTTCATTCTTATAAATCTAAACTTAGCTGAGCTGCATTTGCTCTCTGCTCCGGGCCTCCCGTCTATTTCTTTTACTGGACTCATTATAAACGAGTCCTAAGAGAGTGAATTTCTGCTTCTCTGCATTATTAAAGCGAGTACATGTACATTCTCTGTTTAATACTGTATATTTCTTTTGCTGGACTCATTATATATGAATTATTTATGTGAAATTGTGAATGGAGTCTTAATTGTTTGACCATGCCTCTAGTCTATTTCTTTTGCTGGACTCATTATTTATGATTCCTATTAAAGAGAGAGTGAATTTCTGCTTCTCTGCATTATTAAAAGTGAAGTGAAGTGAGTACATTTTCTGTTTAATACCATAAATTTCTCATGCTGGAATCATTATATATGAATTATTTATGTGAATGGGGTCTTAATTGTTTGACCATGCCTCTATAGTCTATTTCTTTTGCTGGACTCTTTATTTATGATTCCTTTTAAAGAGAGTGAATTTCTGCTTCTCTGCATTATTAAAGCAAGTACATTCTCTGTTTAATAGTTAATACTGTATATAGTTCATTTGCTGGACTCATTATATATTAATTATTTATGTGAATGGGGTCTTAATTGTTTGACCATACTATCATACACACACTCCATGGGACCATTTGATTGATCACATGGCTATTAGGAGAGGAAAATAGTAGATAGCTTCAGATAGCTGCTTGGTAACCAACACACTCAACACTGCACTACTTTTTTTAAATATTGGATGTACAATTACTCCTCATTTTTGACATAAAAAATTGGGGAAAGAGGCAAATTCATAGGGCATCCAGAATAGCTATTAAAAGAATTTAAAAAGACAGGACCATTTGGTAAATTTCCCCATAGAAATATACTTATTTCTATTCTCATTTGAAAAGGAAAAGTAGAATTCCATGTACATGTACATGTACGTATCATACATATGTACAAACTTACAAACCTACATGTAAATATTCTTCATAAAAAGTTTTGGCAATTCTAAGAATTGGCCCTGTCGCTTGATCTAAAACTATTTTGAAAAAGAAAGTGATTAATTGAAGAAGAAAAAAATTCTTGTCTGTATACATTATAATTGCAATAAATCAAATTGCTCATGATTGGTAGAAGATCAATGGATCTAGATATTTCATGCTTCGCAGATCTTAATCTGTCAAGATGAATATATTTCCCAAACATTAGACTTAAGCCTTCTAAACAGTATTTGAAAGCAAAATCCATTTTGCATTTGTGTGAGTGCAGAATCTTGAAGATTTTAGCAGAGCCATGTGAAGAATATATTTCCTGATATCATATAACATAGCTGACTGCATTTTGCTCTCAACCAAAATGGACCAAAAATGCCCAACTCTTTATCACTTGAGCCTGCATGACAATTTTTAAATGTCACAAAATATCATCACTCCGTTTATTTTGTGTTTTTTCTCTTGAAATGACCATTATGGCTGAATCTGAAAGGTAATTGACTCATGTTGTTTACAAGTCATTGACAAATAAAACACTGGGGAAGGGAACAATTATGCTCTGGAAAGCTCAAAATGATCTCTAGATAGTTAAAAAAAAGAAAAAAGAAAATATGACAATACTTGACAGAACTGACAAAATTGTGCCTTCACATTACCAAATCCATAGACAGCTTGTGTGAAAAGAATGGCATCTTTTACACAGGTACACTGTACTTAGTACATATTTCTACACAGAAATTGTCCCAGTTGCCCTAATCATTTTTTTTTTAATAAGCAAGAGCCCTATAAACTGTATTAAACAGCGATCATTTCCTGATACATGTATCTACAAATAGAGAGTTAGTAGATGATACAAAAGGCAATGATGAAATGAGCGTATCGCAATTTATCATTCATCAAGCCTTGTTTACAGAAATGCCTGACTGATAGAGATTGGTACGATAATGAACGGGCGAGGGTTCTTTGTTTATTTTGGGTGTCCATGCCACGGTTTGTTTGCTCAAATACCAATTAAATGAATTTAGATAGAAAGAAAAAGTACAGTGTTAAAGACCTAGTGGGGATTGATGACATCAATGCAATGTACCCATTAACTGATTTGAATATCACTTTAGTTGTGTAAACCTACATTCTACAATAAGTACAGCAGTTTCATATTCTATTCCTGAATACTTGTATGAGTATGTGATGATTTCCATAATCATCTTCATTATCATCATCATTATTATCATCATCACCATCATCAAAATAATCATCTATCATCATCATCATCATCGTCGTGGTCGTCGTCGTCGTCGTCGTCATTATCATTGTCATCACCATCAACATCATCACTTTCACCTTCATTACCATCATCCTCATCATCATTGTAAAATAATGTTTTTTTATTTTGATACTGGAGAATTTTGAGAGTCTGCTTCACTTACAGAGGGTGGTACTGATTAAAAATTTATTTTCCTTTTTTTTCACCAGAGCTCCTTTTCCAGAGACATTTTGGAGCTGTCTTGAAATACATGCTCATGGCTGCTGTGAATTATTTCACTTATCATCATTATCAACATATTTTTGGAAGCCGATTGAAATATTTTCAACACCCTGATTGACAGTAATGTGCAGTAATGCAATAAATTACATGTAGTTTGTGCACTTCCTTTTGTATGGTAGCATTATTAAATGTGAATCAAGGGCACTAGAAGACTGCCCAAGCCTACAGTATTTACATTTGAATACACCGACAAGCATCACACATGAATGTGCAACATCATCATACACATACATTTTAATAAATTTATGTCATATCCGAAGATAAACACAATCTCAAAACGGGCAATGAACTGAACTGCCTGCGAAAACAACCAGATAAGAAATACCAGACGTAAACCTAAGCCACGGCCGCAGTGTCATCATAGGCCTGTTTTCATCAGCTCGAGTTTGCCAAATAACCTGATATTTTAAGTATCACGATCGCAAATTAGCCAATTAGTTTGCGTATCATCAGCCTGCAATTTCAATTAGTGGGATATTTGGTCGAATAAATATCCTGACAAATCTTGTTCTTGTTTCCAAAATATCCTGCTATTTGGGAAATACTGTAAAAGTAGAAATATATATGTGGTACATTAATTTTCGCGGATTTCCACTAAGATCGGCAAGCGCGAATTTCAGAACTCACAAAAATATAAGCATGGCTTCTTATGCGTGTTTTTAACGGGCTGAATTGCGTGCAACGCGAATTTAAGAACCAGCGAATATGTTTTGGGCTAGCTCAGCGCGAAAAATAACAGCGTTTACAGTAGCGGGCTAATTTGCGCCCATCCAAACTAGTTTGTGATAAGTATATTGGTCTGCTGAAGACGCAATTTCGAGCTTCAGGATAATATCCTGAGTCTGAAAATAGCGGGTTATTGGGCAAACTCGGTCTGATGAAGACAGGCCTCATTTGAATTTGTGATGCTGCGACCAATCATGCCTGAGATCAAGAGGAGATTGCCACAAATTACGGCGGACCGTCGGTCCCGGCTGAAATCCAATTTGGGCTTGATATATTCCGCTTTATCCGCGAAGTGGACCTCATCGGAACGAGTCTCAACAACAGACCCCGGTCTGAGTAATTCTTTTATTAAAGTTAAAGGGGAGGCATGTTTGATATTGTAATCCAAGTGATAGATTTGTACAGAGTGCAGTCAATATTCATACCAATGCATCGTTGTTGAATCTTGATCCAGAGCTTGGTGGACACTTCCCTAATACTTGCTGGATCACTGGTACAAACATGGTAAACGTTTGTTTGTTCGTCTGTCTGTTTGTGTGTTTGTTTGTGCAATTCATGAATCTGTATGTGATGCTTGAATATTCATTCCAAATAAAGTTCACTTAAATGCTGGAGACAAATACAATGCCCTAAAAATAACATTGCTAAATTTTCTTCTTACAGAGCTTTGACAATGTCCATGAAAGTACAATTTATAAGGAAAGGTACAAGTATGCTCCGCTTCAATTGTTGAATGTGTTGAAAATACACATTTAGAATGATTTAAAAGAAAGGAAACTGAGGGAAAATTCTATGTGTAATGAAAAAAAAACAGAAAAGTTAAATGAAATATGTACTATAGCCCAAGAGCTCTTTGAATATTTATAACAAAATACAATTTTTAAAGGAAGACATGCTTTTGATTTAATATTTCAACAAGTTGCAAAGTTCTACACATACAAATTGAGAAGGATTTAATAGAAAGGTAAAAGAGGAAAATCTAATGTTGATCATTTGATGAGACAAAACAGAAAAGAGCCCTTTGAATATTTCAACAAGTTGCAACTACACAATTAGAAGGATTTGAAAGAAAGGTAAATGAGGGAAATCTAATGTAAAACATGTGATGAAACAAGACAGAAAAAATATATATACACCTGTATGTGTATAGCCAGAGAGCCTTTTGAATATTTCCAACAAAATACAATTTCCATATAGGAAGATGTGCTATGCTTCACTATTTCAATGTCAAATTTAGGGTTTAAAAGAAAGGTAAACGAGAGAAAATCTAATGTCCACCATGTGATGAAACAAAACAAAAATTAAACACATTGTATAGCCGTAGAGAATACAAGCAGCAATGGATGGGTACATGTAGTGCAATGATGTGACAAATTGATTGGAAGAGGCAAGGGTGTAGGGCAGCAGGCAATCCATACATTAATTCTTGGAGCCTGTAGATAAGTGCATCTACTTGTTATGCACTACGCGTAGCACTCAGCGAGGCCTTCGTCAAACATTGCCAAATTGCTTGCTTTATTTAATCCAGTTTTAGCTATGACAAGAGTTGAAGCACCTCCATCACTTTCTTGATTTCGTAACCACTGTAAATGACATGTACATGTACATACTGTATGTATCTTGTACTACACATGCATGAGCCCATGTTTCCAAAGACGAAGGTTAACATTTTTATTTTAATATTCTTTTATTTCTTCTTGAATCTGGATATCATTTACAGTATACATGTAACTAACAATATTGCAAAAAGCAGAAACTTTACATGCATGAAATGTAGGGCTGCGACGAGTAGTCGAATGCTCGAGTACCCGCACGGTTGACAACTACTCGAGTACGATTTCTCGTACTTGAATATTCGGCCGCAAAAAAAAAAAAAAAAATCCCTGGCCCTGTCCAGGCCGACGCTTAGCCGTGCCAGGGAGAGCGGCGGCCGCTGGCATGGTACCGTCGGTAAAAATGTTTCCCA